>VSMD01138815.1:0-48648 GCA_008750895.1 Mirza zaza | reverse complement strand
GCGCCGGGGTTTCGGTGGCTGTGGCTGTATAATGCATTTTGCGATCTGGTGGGAAGAACTCCTCCTCCTCCCTCCCCATGACCCTGCTTTCACTTGCTTTTATGTCTTCAAAACTTTCTTGGCAATTCTTGGCTCCTTAATCCTCCTATACGTCTTAGGGTTAGCTCATCAAAGTCTGTGAAAGCCTCTATAGAATTTCAATAGTGCCGCAATGAATTTATGCATTAATTTAGAAGTGACTGCTGTCCCTATTGACTCTTCTTAAACAGACACGCTGTCTATATGTACAGGCACACGTGTATATTTGGATTTTATGTATTTCCATAAGGCTGTGTAATTTCCTCCATAATGGCCTTGAAATCTCTATCACATTTCTTACTAGATATCTTACTTCTTTTTGCTGTTCAAATAGTGTCCTTTCATCCCCCACTTTTTGAAAAATCTAAACCCTGCAGGAAAGGCGCTAGGACTGCACGATGAATACTAACACCCACCTTTCGCCCGGAGTCGCCCGTCGTGAGCGTCTGTTCACGGTTGCTCCTCTCTCCGCGGGACGCTGAGCCCGGGGTGAGGGGCGCCGTGCGGGCTTGGGAGCTGGGACGTGGCTGCACCGCTGAGCCCGGCTGATGTCGTGTCACTGGTCACCACAGCCCTTGGAGCGTGTGTGGGGGACGTTGGCACAGACGGCCCTACACGTGGAGACATACGTGTGCTGCCTGGCCTCAGGGAAGGATGTACCGTGTTTCCCCGACAATAAGACAGGGTCTTATATTTATTTTTCCTCAAGAAGACACCCTACGGCTTATTCTCAGGGGATGTGTTATTTTTTTGAGTACAGTACAACCATCTACATTTATTCAAATAGAGTGAAGTCGTCGTCTTCTGGAACATCATCCTCACTTTGCAAACCCCGAATTCCATCCTGAATGTCTTGCGACTCTATTTCCTTTAGAACCATCGGCCCCAATCTCTCATGTCGAGCACTAGAGCTCTCACAGGGCAGGTGAGAAGGGCTGCTCGTCGTCTTTCCCGCTCCGCGACGACATGCATGGGTTGTGCAGACGCGCTGCGCAGCCACGCCCGTCACTAGGGCTTATTTTCGGGGTAGGGCTTATATTGCACAAATGCTTGGAAATCCTGCTAGGGCTTATTTTATGGGTAGGGCTTATTTTCAGGGAAACACGGTAGCCAGGTCTTCGGGGACGGGAGGCCCAGCCTGGACTCTCCCTGGGACCACGCGGAGGTGTCTGCGCCAGGCAGCGTCTACGCTGGGCGAGGGTCGTGCTAGGGCTGGGGGTCTCCTGCCCCTGGGAGTGCCGCTGTCTGTCTGTGGAGGGCACGTGGATTGCAGGGACCCCACTTCCCTTCTCCGTTCCTGGGGACCCTCCTTGCTCCGAGTCAATCTCGCTGGGGCTGCCGTCCCGGGCTCCCGTGCCGCTCAGGGTCTCCGTCGCCTCTGCTGAGTGTGCGGCTCTCCCGTGGGCACCGTGGCGTGTTTGTCTGCCTGCCGCGTGGTCCTGCCCCTGAGGAGCCACCGCCGCCCAGCTGTCGTGAGACGTCTCGCTACGTCCACCTGTTCAGCCCCCGGGCCGGTCAGCGTCCCCCTCCTGAAGGCCTCCTCTTCGAGTACCTTTGTCCTCAGAGTAGATTAACAGATTCGTCTTTTCAATTTAAAGAATTATGTTATTATTCACTTTGATGTTTACATGATCCCAAATCCAGTCAATGGGAATTTCTTCACGCTGGCTTCCGGGTCTTTTTTTTTTCCAAGTCCAAAGCGGAGAAATCAGTGGTATCTTTTAAAAACTGCACTTTTCTGTTTGTTTGTTGCTTACGTAACTGGTTTGGTGATGTTGATCTTGCATTCGGTGACCTTGCGGGACTTTGCTATTAGCTCTGATATGGTGCCTGGGAATTCTTTGAATTTTCTGTATTGATAGTCACTGCCTATGCATAGCTACGATTTAATTTTACTCTTTTCAGTTATCTTCTATTTCTTTGGTTATTGAGATGGATAGAATCTCCTGTATACAAACCAATTGCTGGCATTACTGTCTTTGTCCTAACTTTGAGTTTCACATTAAATGTGTTTGTTCTGGACTATTAATTGGTATCATTTCTCTCATTAAGAAAAGTCTCTCTCTCTTTTTAATTACTAAGATTTCAAAAGAAATCAGTAATAGGGTTTGAATTTTATCAAACACTTTGTTCTGCATATGTTAAGATGACATTTTTTTTCTCCTTTAATATATTAATGCGACAAATTATAACAGTATTTTTTAAATGGGAACCATTCCTGCATTATTGGTGTAAACTTTATTCGATATTTTAAAGTACAATTTTATATTTAGTTTTGCCCCATTTTATCTAGCCTTTTGCATTCACACTTGAGATTACCTTATATTTTTCCTTTCTTACATTTCTCTCTTTTTTCATAATCTGGTTGCCTGAAATAATTGGTATTTCCACGGCGTGTGTATTCTGTTCTTGAACGTATGAAAAGTGTGTCTGTGATACCTTGAATCTGTTTTGGGGGGAGGGGGAGGAGCTGACAACACACTGGATTTCCTCAGTGAAACCACATCCACTGCCGTGTGCAGGACTTCAGTAAGATCCACGGTGTCATGTCCCCCGTGGTTAGTCCAGACCACATGGGCTCTACGCGGCAGAGGAGGAAGAACACGGAAAACTGGGCTTGGCCCGGGGGTCACCTGGCCCAGGTGGCATTTAGAAGCCTGGACCCCAAAGACTCTCTGCCCTGGCCACACGTGTCCTTCCAGGTGTCCTTATCCCTCCACCTGTGCCCCTCAACCTGGCCACACGTGTCCTTTCAGGTGTTCTTGCCCCTCCACCTGTGCCTGTCACTTCGTAGTCTCTGTTCTCGCTGTGCCTCCTCCTCTGCCCAGACTCAGCTCTGAGGAGGGAGAGGGGAGTTCTGAGCACGCCAGCTGGGCAGGGAAGATGTGCGTGGACGGGGCCCTGCCGTGCCGGCTGCCGTTGGCTTTCTTTTTAGATATCTGCAAGCGCAGACACGTCCAGCGCTATGAGGATTAATCTCCTGCCCAAGACTGTGTTCGGGGCTGCCTCCGATTTTCATTTCAACTCCTGTCAGCAGACATTTTCTTGTTATGCCCACAGAGCTCTTGCTTTCTCACCCCAGGCTCTGTCACAGCTCTCTGAGCCCGCAGGGGAGGCTGGAGCCTGACACCTTTGCATGCTGCGGCTCGCCGCGCTGTAGAAGCTGTGTGTGCAAGCTTGTGCGTGTGTGTGCGTGTGTGCATGTGTGAGAGTATGTGAGTATGCATATGTGCAAGTAAAAGTGCATGTGTGTGCACGTGAGTTCGTGAAGGTGCAAATGTGTGGATATTCACACATGTGCATGTTATTGAGTATACTTGCACATGTGTGCATGTGAGAGGGTGTGATGTGCACGTGTGCAAGTGAGTGTATGAGATCTGTATTCATGTGAGGAGTGTGTGTGCATGTGTGCATGGGTGAGTGTGTGCACTTGTGTGCATGTGTGTGGGTGTGTGCACTTGTGTGCATGTGAGTGTGTGCACTTGTGTGCCTGTGTGCATGAGTGAGTGTATGCACTTGTGTGCATGTGAGTATGTGTGCACTTGTGTGCATGTGTGTGGGTGAGTGTGCACTTGTGTGCATGTGAGTGTGTGCACTTGTGTGCCTGTGTGCATGGGTGAGTGTATGCACTTGTGTGCATGTATGTGTGCACTTGTGTGCATGTGTGTGGGTGAGTGTGTGCACTTGTGTGCATGTGAGTGTGTGCACTTGTGTGCCTGTGTGCATGGGTGAGTGTATGCACTTGTGTGCATATGAGTATGTGTGCACTTGTGTGCATGTGTGTGGGTGAGTGTGTGCACTTGTGTACATGTGTGCATGGGTGAGTGTGTGCACTTGTGTGCATATGTGTGCACTTGTGTGCATGTGAGTGTGTGCACTTGTGTGCCTGTGTGGATGTGTGCATGGGTGAGTGTATGCACTTGTGTGCATGTATGTGTGCACTTGTGTGCATGTGTGTGGGTGAGTGTGTGCACTTGTGTGCATGCGTGCATGGGTGAGTGTGTGCACTTGTGTGCAAGTGAGTGTGTGTGCACTTGTGTGCATGGGTGAGTGTGCACTTGTGTGAGTGTGCATGTGTGTGCACTTGCGTGCATGTGCATGTGTGTGTGTAGCTATAGGGGGAGACCAGGGGGTGAGCCCTGCTGGGGGAGGTCACGCCTTGCCACCCAGTCTCCCCGGCTCTGCGTACTCCCAGGGTCCCTCACTGTCCCGGGAGCCTGCCCCCCCTCCCCGTGTCCTCTCCCCCACTCCTGCTGTTCCCCGTGTCTGCACAGTCTCTGCTCCGCTCCCTGCTGCGAGCTGAAACCTCGCCTTTTCTCCCAGATCCAGGCGGAATGTCTGTGCTCCCTGAAGTGTCCCAGTTGGGGATAAACATTTCTGCCTCGTGTTAGACGGGGCTCGTCTGCCTTGAATTATGCATGTGCCCCGCAGAGGGCTCCTTTGGGATAAGAATTATAACTTATTTATCTTCATATTCCCCAACAACCCTCTCACCCAGCACCTGAGACAGTTTCTGGCACCAAGAAGGTGCTCAATAATTATTTATTAAAATCGGATCTTTCCTGCTTCTCCTTATTAGTATGGTGAATGGAATCGCTCAGTTGGGGAGAAGCGATGCAGCCTGGTGGTGAGAGCCTGGTGTTTCCCGCCCTGCACCCCGAGGCTACAGCCCTGCGCTGCCTTTCATCACCTGTCTCCCTGCCTCTGCCTGGATCTGGCAGCCCCCCGCCCCCCGCCTGCCCGACTTCTGTGCCGCCTGCCCCCTCCCGCTCCCCCTGCGTGCGGGATCATCCGCAGCCTCACGCGGGGCTTTCCAAGCGGCCCCGGGCGGCTTTCCCAGATCCGCACAGGAACGACTGCAGTCACGTCGCATTCCGGTCACACCCTCGGGGAGAGTCAGCAGAGGGGCTGACAGCGTTCCCAGACCCTGGTGGCCTCGAGTCCTCCCAAGGGGGGCTGGGAGTTTTCAAAACACAGTTAATTGCAATCCGAGGCAATCACGCACATGTTCAAGGCTGCAACGCACCGCTTTGCGTCTAAGATAAAGGCTACGGAAATCAAAGCGTCAGAGCTCTGGGAAGGTTAGGATGCAGGGCGACTGAAATCTTCCTCTCTAAGGAGAGCAGACTGCTGGAGCGGCGCGGCCGCACACACCTGAGCGTCAGGCCCGCTCGCGGTAGGGGAGGCCCCAGGGCCGCAGCTGCCCCGACACCCTCCAGCTCTGAGACCTCGGGGACAGGGGGGTGGGGGGGCCACACCTGCAGCCCCCCCCCACAGCCGAGTCTCCTCCACTCGCAGGCTCTTCTGGTGCTGAAATCCCACGGCGCACTGTGAGCTTAGCCTTGTGTGTTACGACGATTGCATTCAGTCACATTTATATTTATTTAGCACCTATTCTATGCCAGGTCTCTGGAAGTATTGACGGTATGGAGAGTTTATATGACACCTGAAAATACAGAAGCCACTTCCTGTCTCTTTGCATATTTCTCCTTTTCTAAATTTTTGCAGAACCCCTTTCTCATCTTCCTGCCCGCTGACCTCAGGCTCCAGGTGTCTAAGAGGCGTTGCTCTGAACCCACAGCTGCCGTCGTTTCCCCTTTAAGCTCTTCGCTGACTTCGTTTCTTCTCTGCGGCCCACTGGGGCGTGGGGCAGCCCCTGTCCCCATTGACGGGTGAGGAGGGGACTCAGTCTGATGCCTCCTCCCACTGGGACTTGTCACTTGCAGCCGGGATGACTTGAGCCAGCCCGAGCCACGGGACTTGCGTGTGATTCCGTCCCTGCCTCTGCCGAGTGGTGCTCTTCCGCCGCGATACTCTCAGTGTCGCCGTCCGCAGGCCGTAAAACCTTCCTGCAGCCCCCGCTGGCAACGTCCTGCCTTCCCCGTACACCCAGCCGGCTCGCCAGTCTCGCATGGCCGTGCATGCTCTGCGCCTCGTATCAGGGTCATTGCCACACGTCTGTCGCCTCCTGTTCTAGACAGGGAGTCCTTCAAGTGAAGGTGACCTTCTGTGTCATTGTCCAAACTGAGATAATTTCGGGGAGCGGTGAGGGGCACTCCCGATGACCGCTGCAGAGCAGCAGGTAGGGCCATGGACCGTCCCACCCAAGCGGCGCCGTGCACCAGCCTACTTAAGGAGAAGGCGTGCCAGGCTGCCTGTGTGCCCACCCCCGCCGTGCTCGGAACGCTGTGGAAATACTGTGATCATAGACACGTGTGTTGAATGGATGAACGGATGAACCTGTGGCCTGACTGGGAGGATGCGCCTTTCACACGTGTTCCTTCCGTGCACGGTGCGTGCTCAGCACCCATAGGGTGAGACGCTTCTGCGGCGGTTGTTGCTGTCAGCTGTTAAAGGCACGTGAGACGCCCACAAGAAACGGAGAAACTAGCCGTTTTCCGCGAGAAGGGATTTCCATTTCAGCGTCTCGGACGATGGGGATCGGAACTCACTGGCCTCTTGGTGTCTGCAGAGGGAATTAGCAGGCTCTCAGCGTGGGGCGCAGGGGGCGGCCAGAGAAGCCTCTTAGCCTGAAGACCCCATTTTCTGATAAGGAAGCTATAGCCTGGAGACGGGATGAAGCACCAGGACCTCATGACTTCTGGAAAAGCACATTTCCTGCTGAAACCACCTAATGAAGAGATGCATTTAGCTGCAGTCTAACGTAACGGATTATGTTGATGGGGTGCTAATGCCGGAGCGCTCCGTGCCCTTCAGTCTGGGGGAATGTCTTGAAGAAACATTGATTAGAAAATCATTTTTGCACTTAGCATGTAGGGCGGACTGAGAGCCAGAGAGCGCTTTGTGAAGCACGGCTCCTGCAGTTCAGCAGAATGCGTTATTCCAGTTAATTTCCCAGCCGTGGTGGAATGCTTGACTACAGTCGAGTTGCCTAGAAAATGTGGGGTGTGTATGTGCGTGTGCATGTGTGTGCGTGTGCATGTTAAGACACAGCCTTCCAGATGAATCGAACACGCTATGGACTGTCGTTTATCTCCCCAGTGTGAAGTGTTTGGGCTCTGAGAGAGTTGCCTTCCGCACCCTGGCAGGCCTGGCCCCACTTGGAGCCGCACAGGCAGACTCTCGGGCACCCCACCCTCCGAGGCCTGATTGATCAGGAGCCAGAAGTCACTGCTGGATTGGGGGTCCCGTGGCGTAAGTCATGCTGACCTCCTCTTCTTCCTGCGGGGAAGCCTTACCTCACAGGAGCTGATCTGCCAGTCAGGTTCCCAACGGGTGACCTGAGGCTGAAGTGGCCCCTTGCCTGAACGTCACGTTCACGGCACACGTTCACGCGCACCTGGGTGGGTCAGGTGCTGGCTTCTGTCCTCTGCTCCAGCCTCCGCTGGCCCCGTGGGAAGCCAGGCGCTTCCCGTCCGCAGAGACCTACCACCCAGCTGGGTAATGACATTCCCCGAGTGTCTGACCCATGGCGGGCCTTGTGATAGGGTCAGTAGGTCAAGGTTCAAAGGTAATGGGTTATGGCGTCTCTCCCCATGAGGATCTTGGCGGAGGGACTGACGTGAACTATGACAGTGACACGGGAAATCAAACTGAAGATGACAGAGGGAAGCTGAGTCTTAGAATTGTTATTCCAATGGCAAATGAAACGAAGTAGAAAACAGCAAGCGCATTAAGCGGCAGCAACTAGACATTCGACCTCACTCACACGTTTTATCACGGTGCTCAGCAGAGGGGCGGCCGAGCCACAGCTCTTCCGTGGCTGCCACGGCACGTGGGCCCTGCCCGAGTGGGGCAAGGAAAGAAGATGACTTAATAAAATGCTAGAATTTCACCGCACGCCTAGCTCAGAGGAAAGCCAAGCGCGTGTGAGTGGGCAGTGTGGTCTGGGACGGATGTGGACGCTGGTGCAAAACCACCCACGAACCAAGGAGGGTGATCGTGGATAGATTCCACATATCCTCACAGGGAGGAAGCGTTCTGAATCTTGAGCAGATGAGTAGAGACAAATGCAGCCAGGAGCACTGCAGCAGCAATAGGAAGAGCAAAGTGGATCATAAAAGTTGAGAGAGAGAGAGACAATATCCCTGGTAACCTACAATGGAATAACAATAACAACTAAAGCTACCTCTCCATTATCAACAAGAGAACAACAGGTGGTAGAAGACAGTGGAACATCTTCAGTGGGTGGAGAACAGGTAATAGCTTCCTCGAAATACCGCTCAACGCTGACTATCATTCAAAGTCAGGGCAACATAAAAGCATTTTCAGACACACAAAAGGTCCTTGCATAAAAAAGAAAAGAACTACTAAAGGATGTCCTTCAACAAGAAGAAAAGCAAACCTAGATGAGAAGAATTGGCAGAAAGAAGCGGTAGTGATTAAAGAAATAAGTAAATCATGTTGGTATAAAAATGTAAGAGGCATTTTTCATAATTTTAAAACATGATGTATTAAAAATATATACTAGGCTTCTGCAGAAGTATGTTCTGTGAAAGAAGAAAGAAACAAATGAAGTTAAAAAAGTTAAATATTTAAATTAAAAATATATATACTAGGCAATAATAACAGAATTTGGGAGAGGGAGTTTACAGGAAAATAATGGGCTTGTAAGTCTTATTTGGAGGGAGTGTATGAAGATTGATTAACTTTATATTTTGTTAGAGAAATATAAAAGGTCTACACGTTATCAAAATTAGAAGTAATCACTAAAATAATAGAATGAAATTAAGACTTCTAAACAAGAAGAAGGAAAACAGGGATTGAAAAGACAATAATTTATCTAACATAAGGCAGGAGAGAAGAAATTAACTAAAAAATTTAAAATAGTAAATGGAAAATACAGACTAAGGAGGCAGAAGTATGTCAGTAATCACAATAACTGAAAACAGTTCAAATTCATTTATTGAAAGACAGAGGCTTGATAATTATCAACAGAAAAGAACCCAAACTCTATACAATGATTTAAAGAGGTTTATTCTGAGCTGAATATGAGTGACCATGGTCTGGAGAGCCACGCCCAAGACACGTTGAGCAAGGGGTCCCTCCATGGTTGGGTTACAGTTTGGTTTTATACATTTTAGGGAGACAGGAATTACATGTAAGATCACATGTCAATACGTAGAAGGTGTACATTGGTTTGGCCTGAGGTGGGACACAAAGGTGGGGGTGGTGTAATAGGTTACAGGTGGGTTTAAAGATTCTTTGATTTGTAATTGGTTAAAGAAGTGAAGCTTTGTCTAAAGGCTTGGAGTGTTTTAAGTTAAGATAAGGAAGTCTGCTAATCAGAGACAAGCCACCAGACATATACCATGACTCAAGTGATCTGTTAAGCGAACTAGTGGCCTGCAGGTGTGGTTTAAGCTTTGTCTTGCATGGCCTTAGGCCTGTTAATGATTCAGTACCTTTATTGTTACAAACAGTAACTCCAAAAGGGAAGGGCATGACCACCTGTTTGATCTCCCTTCTGTCCATGTCCAGCAGCTCAGATTTAGAGTTTTTCTGGGGTCCCCTTGGCCAAGAGGGGGGTCCATTCACTTGGCTGGGCAGGGGGCTTAAGATTTTATTTTATGTATTGAAAAAAAATCTTGCTATATGCAATTTATGAGACATGCTTAAAACACAATTACATGTAAAGGTAGAAGATAAAATCATGGGAAAATGTAAACCAGAAAAATATTAACTGAAACAAAATTAATATACCTATGTTACTATGGGATAAAATATATTTTTAGGGAAAAAAAAACTATGAACAAAATGGATGATAAAAGAAATAATCCATCAGTAAGTTACTACAATTGCAACTGTAAAGGAAAAGAAAAATGTCAGGACTCCCCAACTCCTGCAAAAGGGAAGGTCAAGGCTGGAGGCTGAGTCATGTGACACCCCATCCAAATGAAGGGCTGTTGTACCATGCATCAGCCAGATCCCTGCGGGAAGGTAAAGGCCCCAAGCATCTACAAGCACGACCCCGACAGACCCTTCCTAAGGAAATTCCTTGCTGGCCTCCCCTATGCAAAGCATGCGAATTGTCAGTTTGGGTCTGCAGGGTAAGCCTGTCTCCTAACACTAAAGTCTGTGTTCAATTCCACACCAGTAATGCCGATGACAAGTTTATCTTCCCAGGTGCAGAACAGAGACCAGACAAGATCAAACATTCCTCCACCCACCCCGTGATATCACATAACTGATGCTTCCTTCACTCCTTTTTTCTAACATTCGCCCGATCTTATGTGACAGATAGATTTCCTGGGCCTCCAGGAATGTAGCTGTTTGTCCCACTGCCCACCCCTCCTCCTCTTTTCTTTCTGTCTGCCCTCTCCTCTTTGAAAACTGAGCTCCCAAAACCCCACTTCTGAAAACAGTCACAAACGCATCTGCGGTTTGTGTTTTTCCTGGGCACGTCCTCAAACTTTGGTTTAAGAAGCCTCCGTTGATAGAGATCTTTGCCTCCCTCACTGACTTAGGGTTGTCACCGCCTTTTATGCACCCAACTCTGCAGTCTTGCGAAGTGTGTGACGAGACTCAACAGAATTACAAGTAGAAGCTGAAAAATCACTAATCATAGAGGAAGTTATTACCAAGTTTCACTACGCAACTGATAGGTAAGACTGAGAAAAAACAAAGTTATAGATTATTTGAATAACACAATGAGTCTTGACTGTACTCACACACATGCAAGCAACAAATAGATAGTGCACATGTTCATTAATAAATGGAAGATTTAAAACTTATTTAGGAACTGGGCCACAAAAAAATTCTCTATAAATCCAAGGGATTTATATAATAAAGACCATCTTTGCTGACAATAGCACAATAGAATTATAGATAAAAGGTGATGTACTATTCTTGCCCCCACCCAAATCACATATTTGAAACTCAAACTTACAATTATTAAAAAATCCCATTGTTCATGATAGGATCACATCCTATCATGTGTGTGTGCATGTGCACAGGTGTGTATGTGAGCATATGTGCATAAGAACATATGAAAGTAGTACATGAAGGATAATTATCAACATAGTAGATGGTCATTTCAGAGTGGTGAGATATAGTCTTTTGTGCATTCTTCATTGTGCTTTTATTTACTCATTGTTTTTACATTGAACATGGTTTATATCTATTATATATGCAGACATATAGATATATATCTATTAATATTCATATTATCTTAATTGAGATTTATACCTATTATAACTAAATAGAATTTTTATTGTGAAAATAATTCTAAACTATTCATTTATTATTTAAGGATCGAGTTGAATAAAAAAAGTGACATATTTTGTATTGAACAACAATGAATGCAACATGGATCTAAATAGCTAAGGAAAGCTCATAGCTTTAAATACACATATTAAAAATGATTAATTAATAAACTGTTCAATTGAAGAAAGTAGAAAATAAGTGAATAATTCCATAATTATGAATTGTAAATATAAAAGCAAAAAGAAATGTAAAAGGAAAATTAATAAAATAGTGAACAAAGAATCACTAGAGATGGCTCAAAAATTAGTTCTTCCAAAAGTTTAAGATAAAAGTATTGATTTAAATAAAAAGAAAATGCAAACCGATATCAGAAACACAAAAATACCTATGGGATGGAACCGTAATTCCAGGGAAACTGGAAGAGGGAGGAGAGATACCGGCATTCCTCCCTGGGCTGGCTCCCACCGGCCAGTTCCCTTACCAGGGGCTGGTTAAATGGTTTCAGTTCCCACAGCCACACGGTAAGTGTTTATTAACGGGAACAGAGTATGGCGAATAGTGGCTTTTCTTGGCCTCCATGTCTGAGCCAATGACTTTTTTTTTTTGAGACAAAGTCTCACTCTGTTGCCTGGGCTAGAGTGAGTGCCGTGGCATCAGCCTAGCTCACAGCAACCTCAAACTCCTGGGCTCAAGCGATCCTCCTGCCTCAGCCTCCCGAGTAGCTGGGACTACAGGCATGTGCCACCATGCCCAGCTAATTTTTACTATATATTTTTAGTTGACCAATTAATTTCTTTCTATTTTTAGTAGAGACAGGGTCTCGCTCTTGCTCAGGCTGGTTTCGAACTCCTGACCTTGAGTGATCCTCCCGCCTTGGCCTCCCAGAGTGCTAGGACTACAGGCGTGAGCCACCGTGCCCGGTCGCCAAGGATATTTTAATCCATATCTGGGCTCCCATGCCCTGCTGCGACACGCAGGGTGTGTGGGGAGAGCTGTTGCACACGTCATCTAAGGAAGTGTTTGCAGATGCACCTGTTCACGTTCGGTCTTGAATTACACGACGCTCAGAGTTGACTCCCAGCCCTGCCTTTCTTCCCCACTCCTGCTCATGGACCAGGTAGTTGGAGACGCCCCATCTCCACTGTCTTTGAGCAGGAATTAGTGAGCACAGCTGGCCACGAAGAAGTCAGGAAGTGAGGAGGTGAGGAAAAGTCCAGAAACCAGAGCAGACTTATCTCCAAATACCCCGGCAGGCAATCTAATCTGTCCGCTGAGCGCCAGGCCCAGGAGATAACTAGCGCATGAATATTTTAAGGATTTCGGTCTACTATTGATCTGTGGCTGTCAGCATCCAACCGGTTAATTTAATTTGATGCAAAAAACAAAAGGAACTGAGAGGAACCCGGTATCTCTGAGCAGGGAGGCAGGGTGGAAGTGGGCAGTATTTGAGAGAAAACCACCACCCCCCGGTAGGGAGAAGAGTGAAGACAGCGAACAGCTTCCGTCTCAGTTCCGTGGGGAGTTGGGGAGTGGCGTTCATGGACCAGGTGTTGAGGGAGGAGAAACTTTTCTCTTTGTCTTAAAAGATGAAATGAATTTTGATATGTAGAAAATCAGAATTAAGAAAAGGCTTGACAATACTCAAAATTCCAAATATTCTCAGTTGTTTTTTGTAAGCAGGTTTCTGCCTTTTCTTCCCCTACAATCCCGCCAGGGCTCAGGGCCGGAGCGGAGGGAAGCATTGTTCTAACAGTGGGGACCCTGCAGACTTCAAACGCCAAAGGAAATTTACAAATGTATATCAGCATGTAGGTGTGCGGTCCGCATCTTTGATTCTTCTTTGATATATACTCTTTATTCTTCTGTTACTACAGAGATTCTTTTTTTTTTTTTTTTTAGTTTGAAAAATATCGATAGTAACAAAAATTTGGTTTGGCTAAAAGTTGCACCATTCCTGAAGATTCCTGTTGCTGTCCTCTTTCAAACCAGGGATGGATTTATGATGTCAATCCCATAGTCAGGAAGCATTTTTGCAGAGAACCCCATGTCCTTTTAAAGGAAAAATCTCTCTCCTGATAAAAAGAAGTTATCCAATTCCCATTTAAGGGAATCCAAATATGTCTGTGCTAGTAACGACTTTGTGTGCAGAGGCATTGCTTACAAACATAAAGGCTTGATCCTCCAAACTACCACGAGTTAAGCGAGGTAACTGATACAATTTTTTTTCCTATGTAGGTAAAATGTCTAGTTCTGGGAAAGTAAGTTACCAACTAGGAAGGCATTTTTTTTTTTTTTTTTTTTTGAGACAGAGTCTCTCTCTGTTGCCCAGGCTAGAGTGCCGTGGCGTCAGCCTAGCTCACAGCAACCTCAAACTCCTGGGCTCAAGCGATCCTCCTGCCTCAGCCTCCCAAGTAGCTGGGACTACAGGCATGTGCCACCGTGCCCGGCTAATGTTTTCTATATATTTTTAGTTGTCTAATTCATTTCTTTCTATTTTTAGTAGAAACGGGGTCTCGCTCTTGCTCAGGCTGGTTTCCAACTGCTGACCTCGAGTAATCTTCCCCCCTCGGCCTCCCAGCGTGCTAGGATTACAGGCGTGAGCCACTGTGCCCGGCCCAGACAGGATTTTAGAAGCACACTGTGGGACGGGGCCCAGCACCGTGAGTGCCTGTGTGGCGTGCAGGGTTGTCAGTGCTGCCATTGCGACGCTCGCAGGGGGACAGCCACTTTCATGGGGGGGTCTGGGCGGCTGGGGACCCTGCCCACCTGCCTCCCTCTGCCGCCGCTCTCAGGGGTGGGAGCCTCGGGGCAGTTTCCCCAAGCGTGTCCCTTGTCTGAGACCACATCAGGGCAAGGGGACAGATTTGGAGTCCTTGTGGCTGCCTGAAAGGTACCGCTTTCCTCTTCTTCGTAGAAATGAAAAGCACCTTAACAAACCGTGCAGTCGCACGTCTGTGTCCCGCCGTGGCTGGGCGGGGCAGGGCACAGCGCCACACGCTTCTCGCCGCGCTCCTGCCCGCACACGGCACCGGACGGACACAGGCTCCCAATTCTTTCAGACGTTGTCCTTAGTCGTAAATGCAATTGCAGGTTTTCTTTGCTGTGGGCGGTTTTATATGGCGAACACTCCGTTTTGGTTTGCTGGAATGACATCAGATCCGTGCCCATAGTCGGATTCCTCAAGACTGACACTTGTTTGAACCTATAAGGTTTTTCAGGGCGTACCTGCTCAGAGACATTTAAGCCGCGACAGTGAAGTCACAAATTCATCAGCTGTGACTGATTTATTTATTTGTTTATTTATTTATTGAGACAGTCTCGCTTCAGCCTAGCTTATAGCAACCTCAATCTCCTGGGCTCAAGCGATCCTCCTGCCTCAGCCTCCCGAGTAGCTGGGACTACAGGCATGTGCCACCATGCCCGACTAATTTTTTCTATGTATATATATTAGTTGGCCAATTAATTTCTATTTATAGTAGAGACTGGGGTCTCGCTCTTGCTCAGGCTGGTCTTGAACTCCTGACCTCGAGCAATCCGCCCGTCTCGGCCTCCCAGAGTGCTAGGATCACAGGCATGAGCCCCCGAGCCTGGCCTAATTAAAAAAAAAAAACCTAATTGCTTATGGCTGGTGCTCGTCTGTCTAACAAACCCGCTTGAGGCCGGATGCGGCAGCCGCCCCCACCCCCGCCCCCACCTCTGGAACCTCCCAGGGAGCCGCCCGGTGGCCATCAGGTCTCGGGGCCCTGGCTGGTTTGTCATACTTGGGGAGAAAGTAAATGGCAGTGCTCTTCCCGGGAGACGGCGGTTTTCCCACGTTTCCTCCTCCACCTGCAGAATGAAGTGGGTGGTCGCGTGGAGTCCGCTGGGAGTTGGGTTCCTTTTGTCACTCTCGTCTTCCAGAGAGCGCCCTGCACTCGACAGAAACCGTGCGCCCGTCCCCAGGGAATGGCCGACTGCCTGTGCCCACAGAGGACGCCAGCCGCCACTGAGCGTTGGCGCCAGCCCGCCCGCCTGTTTTCTTTTCTTTTTTCCTAAACCGTGAGTGACACTTCCTAAGCACTGTGAGGCCGAGACAGGGTTTTGGGGGCACGAAGTGTCCGTGACCTGGGATGGAGTCGTCCTTACTCGGTGCTGGCGTCCAGGTACCCGGGTGGCGGCGCCGCCAGGTAGAGCAGGAGGCGGTCTGGGCGCAGGTTGTCCGTCTAACCGTGATGACTGTTGGAAGGGACGCGAGGCCAGTGGTGCCCGAGGACGGGGGCGCAGGAGCAAGCCCTGCGGAAGGAACCGGAATCCGCGTGAGAACAGGGAGGACAGGCCCAGCCGTGCGCACGGGGCAAAGCTCCTTGGAAGTGGGCCGTGGTTAAGGCCCAGTGGCAGCACGAAATACGGCCGTGGAGACAATCGAAACTTGAGAGATTTCCCGCGCACCTGTTTCCTGGAAGACCAGAGACGTGTCCCAGGCCGATACTTCGGCCCCGGCGGCTGGATCGCAGCGTGTCCGTCCCAGGGAGGCAGGACAAAGGCCACGCGCTCCAGACAAAGGCCCGGCTCCATTAAACTCGGCCCTGGACCCGTCCTTCCGGCGTTCTGAGCTCGGCGTCTTGGTCCGGGCATAGGAAAGTAGCACCTGCCTAAGGGGACTGTTGTGAGAGTGAAGACAGTGAGTAGACACCAGAGCGCTTGTCGGCTGGAAAGGAGGGAACACGCAGAAAGCCCCACACCGCCCGGCCGCGGCCCCGCCGTTCCGAGGCTTCGCGGCGTCCCTCTTTTTAAATCTGATGTTCGGTAAAAATGACAGACACATGCACACCGTTTGAGAAATAAGACAGTACTTTAACATCAAATGACCAGATAAGACTTCAGTGACCTCGGTGGCACTATCTGCCAAGCTCAGTTATGCCCCCAAGGAGAAACCAATTCTGCCTTTTCTGGGGTTGTCCTGGTGTCCCTCCAGGGCTCGCTTGTGCTGTGTGACTGTCCCCGTCTCGGGCATTGGCGTGGCCCTCCCTGTCCCCTGCGTGAGGCTTAGCTCTCAGTCTCCACCCCTTCCTGGCCCCGTACTCCCGTATTATTAAGTCACTGCCGAGGTTGAACCAATGATCAGTGTTTGCAGCACGGAACCACGTAGACACTGCGCTTTGTGGGACTCAGTCGTGCGCCGTGACCACATCCTGTTCCTGTCCCGCGCCGGCGCAGTCGCCTTCATACTTGTTTGTCCTGATGCTCTGTCCTATCACTTGCCATGTTATTTAACCATGCAGACACTGCTCTGGGCAGAACCAAGTGGTGAACCAGGATTATAGTCTTTCTGTCACATGTCTTGTTGTTCCTTGATTTAACGGTTCCCTCATTTCCCTGTTGTGTTTAATTCCTGAACAAACGCCCTTGTTTCACTCGGGGTGAGCTGCAGCCTGAGCTCCCGGGGTGTCCACTCTGCCCCAGCTGCCCTCTGCAGCCCTCGGACGTCAGGGCCAGCTCCGTCTCTCCAGGACGTCTCTGCTCTCCGTTCGCTCTATTCTCTGGAGCTCTTACTTGATTTATTTTCCTGTTTTCCTGGAGCACACCCTCCAGCAGCTCCCAAAGAAAGGTTGCATTGAAGGTAAACCCTTCGCATTCTTCCCCGTCTTAAAATAGCTTTAATCAGCTCCCACCCTTGACTGGGAGCTTGGTGGGCAGAGAATTCCTTTAGGGTTTTTAATTCAGCATTTGCTTTAAAGAAGTGTCACCTCGGTTTGCATTTGTAATTCAGAGTTGTTGTGGAGAGATCACATCTGAACACGATTCTCATTCCTCCCTGATGAGGGCCTTTTCCACACCTCCTCTGTGTTCTCTGGAATTCTTTAAACTTTTTTTTTCTTTATATCTAATGTTCTGAATTTAATTAAAGTGTCCAGCATGGTAGACTCTCTCTAATCCTTCTGCTGGGCATTCAGCTGGCCCATTCCCGCTCATGATTTATATTTTTTAAACATGGGAACTTTTCTTGAATTGCTTTTTCCATAATTACTTCCTCTTGTTTTCTCCCTTCTTTTGGTAAATCTTTTGGTAAGATGTTAAATCGCCTGGATTAATTGTTTTAAGTTTCTAATATACTCTCACATAATTCCATTTCTTTGGTCTTATTTTCTGAGAGATTTCTTTAATTTAATATTTCAACTATTTATTCAATTTTTACATTGATGCTATCATATTTTAATTTCTGATGTTTCTTTCTTTTCTCCAGTGTTCCTGACTGGGATGCATTATGGGTGAAATATTTAGTTATAACACTGAAGACATTAAGATGTTTTCTTCTGTTCTCTACATTGAGTCTCTTTCCTTATTCTTTTCATTTTTCTGTCTTTTGTGTTAGAGACTTTTCTTAAACTCTGGTATGCCAAGCCTCTGTCTATCTATTCATTTATCTACCTCTCTCTCTCTCTATCTCATCTCTATCTACACATCCATCTATCCACCCACCCATCCACTCATCCACCCACCCATCCACGCATCCACCCACCCATCCACTCATCCACCCACCCATCTATCCATCCACCCATCCATCCACTCATCCACCATCCATCCACCCACCCATCTATCCATCCACCCATCCATCCACTCATCCACCATCCATCCATCCACCCACCCATCCATCCATCCACTCATCCATCCACCTATCCATCCACTCATCCACCATCCATCCACCCATCCACCCACCCACCCATCCATCCATCCACTCATCCATCCACCCATCCATCCACTCATCCACCAATCTATCCACCCATCCACCCACCCACCCATCCATCCATCCTCTCATCCATCCACCCATCCATCCACCCATCTACCCATCTATCTACCCATCCATCCACCCATCCACCCACCCCCCCCCCCCCCCCCCCCCCCCNCCATCCATCCACCCATCCATCCACCCATCCACCCACCCACCCATCCATCCCTCCACCCATCCACTCATCCATCCACCCATCCACCCATCCATCCACCCATCCTTCCACTCATCCATATACCCATCCATCCACTCATCCATATACCCATCCATCCACTCATCCACCCACCCACCCATCCACTCATCCACCCATCCATCCACTCATCCACCCATCCATCTACCCATCCATCCACGCATCCATCTACCCATCCATCCACCCAGCTATGCATCCATCCATCGTCTGTCTGTCTACTACCTACTGATATGCAAGGTCTCTTTGTGCACACCAGCGGTGGCATCATGACGTGAGCGTCACTCTGGTTGATAGCTCATGGCTGGTCATTGCGTCAGGAGACCCCCAGACATCATGGCTGGAGACCGTTTCCCCCCGAGCCTTGTCACTTCCTCCAGAGGGAAACGGTGGGACTTCACGTGAGGTGGTCTGGGTGTCTGGCTGTCCTGCCTACAGACTGCCAGCTCTGCAGTGTCCAGCCCTGCCCACAACAGCCACTGGTGCCGTGCGTGTCCTGTTCACCTTCTCTGGAAAATGAGGGTCTGGGCTCCTGGCCAGTGGTCGCCGTCCAGCTGCTGCCCAGGGGTTAGCAGGACATGGGTCTCCAGCGAACACTGACTCACCCTGAGCTTGCTGTGAGTGTCTGCAGGGGACCTGGGTCTATTCCCGCTGGAGTTCTCCCTGCCAGCACCTCCTTCGTGGCTCTCCCTGTGCTGAACCTCTGTCCTGAGCCACCTGCCTGCCACACGCCAATGGAAACTGCTTGTCTGCACTATTCTCCTTTCCCACATGCCTCTGAGGGTTTACACCTCTTCGTCCCTTTACCTTTTCGGAGGTAAGGTCACAGGAGGGAGAAAATATACATTTATGTTCTCAGCCCTTTACGTTTAACAGAAGTGCAAACGATGTCTTTTTGCAGGAAAGTTGTGGAATGATGGGGTTTCAGCTGGAAGAGCTTACGGGAAATTGAGGACAAGACACCATCAGGTATGAGGTTGGGAGACTTAAGCTTTTATCTCTGATAGGAAAGTAAATCCTGCCCTTAATCGGATGCCAGCGCATCAGCCCTGGCCTGCAGGTCCAAGCGGGGGACCAGCTTACCCCTGGGGAGGAGCAAGATCAGGGGTGAGGGTGGGGCGATGTCTCAAATGGTGAGTTAATCCACGTAGCTGGGCCTGTGCTTCCCCGCAGCTCTGGCTCTTCCCGTGGCCGGCGAAGGCGGCTCTTCCCAGGGCCGTGGGTAAGCGTAGGCCATGGGACAGCCGGGGAAGCTGCGTGGCTGTAGGATTTGAAAGGTCGGATTCCGGAGGAATGACTCACAGTGGGTCAACTTTCGAGAGTCTGTGGCCCTGCTGGTGACACAAGGAGGCGGAAGGTGAACACAACGGCCGACGGGCCGGGAGATGTCCCTCGCGCTTCCACGTTCCCGTGTGTGGGGCTGGCGGGGGTCCTCTCCCCCTCGCTTATCAAGGAAGGTTTGAGTACTGGGCGTGTTGGGGTCACAGAGGAGGGACGTGGGGTGTGGCGAGTGGGGGGCGTGTCGGGACGTGTCTGCTGCAGGCGAGGACCTGCAGGGGCAGGGAGCTCTCCCAGATGGACATGGAGCCGACATGCCTTTGGGGAACCGTAATGGGTTTGGGTAACGGGACCTCAGTTCTCCTCTAAGGAGGGTCAGATCTGACTCAGTCACCTCTGCGTGAGTTCTTGTCCAGACTGCTTGTACCACATCCCAGAGCCGTCTCCCGGAGCTGGAAGGCGTGTCAGGGTTGGGGGAACGTGTGTTCGGGTTTCCCTCCTCCAGGGCCAGTGGGGTCACCGTCCCGGCCGTTGGCGGCTGATCCTGCACCAGGGAACGCCCTGCCTTCAGGCCCAGGTGGCCTCCCCTGGTCTGGGAGGAGCAAACGCATTCTTAGGGGAAGAGAGCAGCCTGGCCCTGCCGCAGCGCTTGGTCAGGTGCTCGGTCCGCCGTGTCCTCGAGCACCTGGCGAGGCAGGTGCTGTGAGGTGGGGAGTGTGGGGGCCGGTCCCGGCAGCTTGCACCTGGATCGATCGATCGGCGAGTGGCTCTGGAATCTGTGCAAATACGGCAAATGTCGAGAGGCAGATGTGCCGTCGAATAACCCCTTGAAGACAGACCTGCGTTTTCTAGAATGTTCCAAAAAACACCTGCACCGAGAGACGTCCCCCAGCAAATGCCCCCACAGTCAGACAAGTTCAGGAGGCGCAGAGCACACCTGCCCCTGTGTCGCTCCCAATGCCAGCAGGGACGGAGGACTTTGAGAAGTTCTACAGCAAAGTAAGCTATGCATCTTCATTTAGTTGAGCACTTTGAAACCGATTCATTACTCACCTCTCTTTAGCAACACATGTATTGACATCTGGAGGAAGGGCGGGCCAGGCAGTATTGGGGAGTGGGGGTTCAGCTGGTAACTAGGTCCCTGTTTCCTACACACGTCCCAGGACGGGCCCACTGGCTGCTGGAGGGCTGGGTGTCACAGCCACTGGCCCCTAGCAGGTGGCAGGGGTGGAAGGTAGGTACCTCCTGCTGTGCTCTGCTTCATTGTTTCCCCTCCCCTCCCCCTCCTCCTTTCCCCTCTATCCTCCCCCTCCCCTCCCCCTCCTCGCCCTCCCTTCCCTTTCCCCTCCCCTTCTGTCCCTCCTCTTGCTTTTCCTTTTCTTTCACCCTCCCTTCCTTCCTTATGTTTAATCAATAAATGAAAATGGAGACGGATCTGGCAGGCAGGCGGTGCAGTCACCATCTTAAATATTTCTGACCTTGAAAGAAAGAAAAGGGAAATTATCACGGGGTTTCCCTAATTTCTGCATGCCCAATTTCTTCTAACATAAAAAATCAAATAAAATATGAAAAAGCAAGCAATAGGTTTTGTTTGTTCTTAGGAAAAGGATATTTAGACACGTTGATCAGCAAAGGAAATGTAACTGGCGGGTGTGAGGAGAGGAGAGGAGCCAGGGTCGGGTGAACCCCTGCAGATCTGGGGGTGCGGAGCTGCCGGCCGCTTGCTTTGGTTTCGTCCCATGTGGCGTCTTTTCCAGTCTTCACGAGTCCCATGAGAGAGAGAGAGAGAGAGAGAGGTCCCATCTTGGTTTTCCAGGTGAGAAAACGGTCTTGACTGCCAGTTGGAGCTCGCCTGCTGTGGCAGCAGGTCCAGATTGTCACCCAAGGCCTGTTCTGGGTCTCCACAAGGTCCCACGGGTGGAGGAGGGGCGCAGCGGGCAGGTGGTAGTGGGTCCTCTGAGGACGCAGGGGTGCCATCGGGAGGGAGAGGTGCAGGGGGGCCGTGGGGAGGGGCGTGCAGGGGGGCTTTGGGGAGGGAGGTGCAGGGGGGCTTTGGGGAGGGAGAGGTGCAGGGGGGCCGTGGGGAGGGAGGTGCAGAGTCAGGGCTGAGGCGATACGAGCGCGGAGGCCCCCAGCTTCTCACAAAGGAGGATGCACGGATCAGCTCTGGGCACGAGAGGGTTTGCAGGGCAGGCGCAGGAGGGTGGGCAGTCTGGGGAGAAGGGAGACTGGCCCAGACAGTTCTCAGGGAAACCCTTGGAGCAAAGGCGCCCGTGGGCTTCCTGCTGCATGTCCCGCTGGAAGGCTGTGAACCCCGATTTGGAATTCCTCTGCCTGGGTGCTGCGTGCTCAGGGCAGCTGGCTGGCGTCCCTGCTCCCCAAGCCCCGCACAGGTGCCCCAAGTGACGGTGGGTGTGACTCGCACGTCCTGGCCCCTCCTGTCCTCAGCCTCCGCGTTCCCGCCCCTCCGCCCCTGTCCTGCCCAGCACCTCTGCTCTCCTCCCGTGGCCCCCGCACTGCTCAGACTCCCATCCTGTCTGCACAGTCCCCTCCTGCCACGCGGGTGTGGCTCACGGCGGTAGGGGATGGGGCTGGGGGAAGCACAAGCGTCAGACACAACCCCTTGTGTGGGTTGTGTCTCACTGCCCACTCCTAGGAACCCAAAACCAGGTGTGCCCTGTGCCAGACAGGTGCACAGGGTACAAACCGCTACCTTAACTGTCATCTCGAATACTAGTGGAAGTTTAGTGAAGGATTTGGCAAACCCTCTCCCCAGCAAATCAATTCTTCAACTGGTGAAAATCAAGAAAAAAACAATATAAGTCTCTGGAAATTGTCCTGAGGGCCTGAAGCAAATGGAGAAACATTTGTTCAGTCTCAGCAGCAACAGGGAGAGCTGGTGGCATTTGTGTCATGACCTCCCCAAGCCCCCGTCCCAGGCAGGTGCAGAGAAGGGACCTCCCCCCTCCCAAGCTTCACGTCTGGGCCAGAAGTCTCACTCTGGGAGGGGCAGGCTGCGGTTGCTCATCTCCTCAGACAGAGCTGGGGAAGATGTACTCATGGACATAGCAGGGAGGACCTGTCCCCTCATCCCATGCAGAATCCACCTGTCGGCAGAAGCTCTACTACAGGACAAATAGGGACAGAGTGTGGAGAGATTGTGAGGCCATGAGTGGCTTCACGATAAAAGCTAGACATAAGCAAGTCAATACAAATCTGAAGTATGTGCTAATAAGGTGTATATTGTAAACTCTAGAGCAATCACTGGGAAAATAACTAAAAAATTTAATTAAAAATCAGAAAAGGAATTGAAAGGGCAAACTAGTAAACATTACTATATGCAAAAGAAGATATCGAACAAGGGGTAGAGGAACAAAACAGACACTAGATATATAGAAAAAAGAAATATGCATACATGAATCCTACCATCTCAATAACAACATTGTATTCAACAATCCAGACAAAAGGTAGAGATGATGAGTTTGGATTTAAAAAGATCTAAATACATTCTATCTACAGGAGACACACTTCAAAGGTACAAATAGATTGAAAGTGAATGGATTTAAAAAAAGAACGATGTAACATACAGCTACAAAATTGCTGGAGTAGCTATACTATCAGAAAAAATAGACTTAAGCAAAAAATGATGCCAGATATAGTAAAAAAGGAGATTTTCTAGTTATAAAAGAGTCGTTTGGGAGGATATACTATATAAATATATGTAAGCTTAATGTTATAAAAATATACATTATATATATATATATATATATCAGCAGAACTCTAAAGTACATGAAGTAAAACTTAGAAGAATTAAAGGAAGAAAGACAATTCAACAATAGTTCTTACAGATGTCAGCACCCACTGTCCATAATGGATAGAATAACTGGCAGAAGGTAAGTAATGCAATAGAAGACTTGAACAACGTTACAAACTAATTATACCTAATGGCTATCTAAGGAACACCTGCCCAATGGCGAGAGAATATGGACTCTTCTCAGGTGTATGTGGAATAATCTTCACAATGGATCATTTATATGCTATGCCATGAAATAAGCCTCAATACCTTGAAAAGATGAAATAATACAAAGTATGCTTTCTGATGACATGTAATAGAATTAGAATGCAGTAACAAAGGGAAATTATGAAAATTCACACATATGTGAAAATTAAACATGTGTAAACAACCAATAGATTAGAGAAGAAAGTCACAGGAGAAATTAGAAAATGCCTTGCGATAAGAAAAAATAAAGACACAACATACTCAAACTTATGCATGCAGCAAGACCCCCTTAGAGGGATATTCATACCTATAAATACCTACATTAAAAAGGAAGAAAGATTTTAAAAATAAAGAAAAAGTGAGCAAACTAAACCAAAAGCAAGAAGAAAGGGAATAATGAAAATTAGAAAGTCAATAAATAGAGAATAGAAAACCAATAGACAAAGTCAATGAAACAAATGAAGTCAAAATCAATTATATTTTTATACACTAGCAATCAACTTTTTGGAATTAAAATTAAAAACACAATTCCATAGCATCATAAAGAATAAAATACTTACATATAAATTTAACAAAAGAAATGCAAGACTTATACAATGAAAACTATAAAATATTGCCAAAAAAGTAAAGTTCTAAATAAATGGAAAGATACACCTTGGGTATGGACTAGAAGGCTTAACTTTCATAAGATAGCATTACTCTACAAATTGATCTACAGATTCAGTCCTGTCCCTATCAAAATCACAGCCAGCTTTATTTTTTGAGAAATTGACAAGCAGATATTAAAATTCATATGCAAATGCAAGAAACTCAGAAGAGCTAAAACAATCTTGGAGAAGATGAATAAAGTTGGAAGACTTACACTTCTCAATTCCAAAACTAACTTCAAAGTGTGGTTCTGGCAGGAGAACAGACATATAGAATTTATAGTCCAGAAATAAACCCTATATTTACAATCACTTAATTTTCAACAAGGTGCCAAAAAAACTTAATGGGGAGTAAGAATAGTCTCAATGAATGGTCTCGTGACCACTGGATATGCTCATGAAAAAAATGAAGCTGAACCCCTGCCTCACACCATCCAGAAGAACTAACCCAAAATGGATCATAAAACTAAATGTAAGAGCTAAAACTACAAAACTCTTAAAGAAAAAATTTGGAGTAAATCTTCATGGTCTCGGGTTACAGTTTCTTAGATATTACACTAAAAGCATAAACAACAAAAGAAAATTATAAATGCATTTGATGGCACCAAAATTAAAAATTTCTGCTGAAAATGATTTCATCAAAACAGCAAGAAGACAACGCACAGGATGGGAGAACATATTTGCAATCATGCATTTGATAAGAGACTTATATTCAGATTATATAAAGAACTCCTAAAGTAATAATAAAAAGGCAAGCAACTCAACGAAAAAAGAGCAAAGATTTAAATAGACATTTCTCCAAAGAAGATATAAAAATGGCCAATAAGCATATGAAAGGTGATCGACATCATTAGTAATTAGGAAAATGCAGATCAAAACCACAATGAGATACCACTTCACATTTGCTAAGATGGCTATAATAAAAGGAAGATAATAACAAGCGTTAGCAAGGATGTGGAGAACGTGGAACCCTCATACACTGCTTATGGGAATGTTAAATTGTGCAGCTACTTTGGAAAACAGTTTGGCAGTTCCTCAAAATGTTAAAGTTACCAGATGACTTGGGAATTCCACTCAGGCATATATCCAAGGGAAACGGAAACATGCACCCCCACAAAAACTAATACGTGGAAGTTCACAGAAGTATTATCCATAACAGCCAAAATGCGGAAACACCCTAAATGTTCCCTGATGCGTGGATAGACACACATGGAGTAGCCTCACCATGGAGTTTTATTTGGCAATAAAGAGAAATGCAGCACTGATTCACGCTACAACATGGATGAACCTTGAAAACAATATGCTCAGTGAAAGAAGCCCCTCACAAAAGGACACATATAGTGTGAAACAATTCATCTGAAATGTCAAGAACAGGCAAATTATAGAAACAGACGGCAGCTGGGTGGTTGCCATGGCTGGAGAAAGTGCGGAGGTGGGAAGGGGAGTGACTGGCAACAGGTGCAGAGATGCCTTTGCAGAGAGACGAAATGTTCTAAAATGAGATCGTGGTGATGGTTGCACAACCTGCCAGAAAACATTGCATTGTTCACTTGTTCCCCCTTATTTTTTATTGTATATGGTTAAGATGTAACGACTCGATGTTTTGACATACATGCACAGAGTGAAGTGGTCACTGAGGTCAAGTCTATCGTCTCACATAGTTACCTGCGTGTGTGTGGAACAAGTACCTAAATCCTCCTTTCTTAGCAAATTTCTAGCATATATTACAATTTCTTTTTTTCTTTTTTTTTTTTGAGACAGAGTCTCACTTTCCCAGGCTAGAGTGCCGTGGTGTCAACTCAGCTCCTGGGCTCAAGCGATCCTCCTGCCTCAGCCTCCCGAGTAGCTGGGACTACAGGCATGCGCCACCATGCCCGGCTAATTTTTTCTATATATTTTTAGTTGGCCAATTAATTTCTTTCTATTTTTAGTAGAGACGGGGTCTCGCTCTTGCTCAGGCTGGTTTTGAACTTCTGACCTTGAGCAATCCACCCGCCTTGGCCTCCCAGAGTGCTAGGATTACAGGCGTGAGCCACCGCGCCCGGCCAACAATTTCATCAACTATAGTTCCCATGCTGTACATTACATGTCTAGACTTAGTCGTCCAAGATAACTGTATTTTTATACCCTTTGACCTATATCTCCCCATTTCTTCCACCTCTGGTAACCACTTTTATACTCTGTTTTTATATATTCTTTTTTTTTATTTAGAGATTCCATACGTAAGTGAGATCATGCAATAGTTTTCTTTTTCCGTCTGGCTTATTTAACTTAGCATAATGTCTTCTTGGTCTATCCATGTTGTCACAAATGGCAAGATCTCCTTTCAATGGCTGGATAATATTCCTCTTTGTGTATGCATGTGTGCACATACATGTGCACATGTGTGCATGTGTACATGTATGTGCATACATGTGTATGTGTGTACATGTGTGTGCGTGCACGTGTGTGTGTGTGTGAGAGAGAGAGAGAGACAATTTCTTTTTTCATCCATTGATGACACTTAGGTTGTTTCCACATCTAGGCTATTGTGAATAATGCTGCAATGAACATGTAAACTTAAATAGGTTTTTAGGTTTTTTTCTTCTATGGAATAAAGCATTTATTTCTTTCAGTAACTGTTTTAAAATTTTCACTTTCGAGTGCTTTCCTCAAATGAGAGGTTGAAAAATTAGAAGTCTGGGGTTAGGTCCTCCGTCCTACTAGCATGGTGAGATCCCCTGTGGTATTCCAACCCCGCCTGCATGTGCCCGCCTGTGCATAGTTCCTTCCTCCTCTCACAGAGCAGCTAACAGCGACGTCTACCCGTTCACTGTCTTCCCGTGACGCGACTCTAACAAAAAGAAAAGAACATTAATTTAGGAACCTTGTAATTAATGTATTATGCTCATTGTGTTTGAAGCATACATATTGACGAAAATTAGGACATATTTTCGACGGATTGCGATGAACATGACCGTCCAAGACATGGCTTCATGTTATGTGGGCGAGCCTCCCAGTTGCCCATGTTTCACATAGATCGCCGGGCAATTCTCAGGACATGCCGGTCCTTGTGTCTGCCTATCCGGAGGTTATGAGTCACTCCCTGGCGGTGTACGGTGACAGAATCAGAAGGGCTGGGGGGTGGGGTCTGTGGAGGAGTCCCTGACAGCCTGTGTTTACCCGTTGGACATACACGCACATCTTCCTAAGCACTCATTTAGCCGGCAGTCTGGGAAATGTCAGCGTTCTAATTAACTCCAGCCAGAGAAGGTTGTGCTGCAGCCTGGATTCCCTTTGATTGATGCGGCTGCACTTAGAGCCCAGCCCCCCTCGGCGGCGCGGCGCGGCGGGGAGGGGGAGGGGGAGGAGGCCTGGCCCGGGCCTGGGCAGAGCGGGGGCCTCGTCCCGCGTCCGGGACGCCTGGACATTCACCCCACCCTTCCCCACACCCCAGTCGAGGAATCGGTTCCCTCCGTTAGAATAAAAAAGACATGCACATTTCCTTTGTGTTTGTAGCTATTGCTTTATTAAGGGGCTTGAGGACTCTGAAGGTTATTTTGCTGAATCTAATAGATTTTCCCCCTCCTACTTATGAGCTATATTGACAGGAGGACACTTATTTATATTTACTATAAAACAAAGTAGTAAATGCCATGTCTAAAATAATGGGATTAAAATGACAAGAATACAATTTAGATTTTTCGGTATTTTATATAGATGCTCATATAGCAAATAAAGAATCTCTTTTTGAGAGCTGAATTTAGCAGATCCACGTTCTTTGTTACCTCGTCTGTCCAGGACGTTGGGAGCCACACAGACAAAGACGACGTGGCCTTTGGCCTCAGGGAGGCACGGAGATGTGTGGGTAAACCGAGGCAGGGGGGTGTCAGTACTGGCGGGGCTCTGGGTGGGGTCCCTGCCAGTGCAGGGCAGGACGGGCTCATTCTGCTGGGGAAACAGGTGATTCCAAGAGGAGGGACCATGGAGTTGGTCTCTCCTGCGAGGATAATTCTAATAAGGGGGAATTGGGGCCAGGCACAGGCGTGGCCGCTCGGGACCTGCATGGAGCATCTGGGTGGCAGCTCTGTGGCTGGTGTGTGTGGGGGTGCGAGGCCCAAGCAGGGGTTCAGCGGGGAGGCGGCTGCAAAGGCAGAATGGATCACACTGCGCAGGGCACTGAAGCTTTGTAGCTTTATTTTCTGGGGGTGATGGAGGGAATCATCGCAGGTTTTCCACAGGGCAAGTGTGTGAACCGCTCCGAGTTTTAGGCAGACAGCCTTGTCGCTGTGCTGTTGGGGGGGACAGAGGCGGGAGAATCGGTCAGGGCGTCCTCCCAGTGGCCCTGCAGGAGATGATGCACTTGGATTAGGTCCCTGTTCTTGCTCTGCCTCAGGTCAGGCCAATCGCCGCCGTTGGTGGAATTGATTGACAGCTCAGGCTGAGGCAGAGGGGTTGACGGGTGTTTCCAGACAATCCCGCCTTCATATAGAAACTGGCCCTCCTGCAGCCCCTGACCTCGATTGAAGGCAAAGGCACTTACTTCCCCGGTCCTTACAAGCAGAGTGCCACCCAACCAAAGAAAGGGGACGCAGACAATAACCTCAAGGACACGTTCTGGTTCTGAAAGACAGTGAAATGCTCAGCGTTGCCCAAAGAACCGGAAGCCCCTCCGGGTGCTCCTTCCAGGCTCTGGACAGGTGTTCCCCAGGGAGCCCCAACCCACTCTCTTTTGTGACTTGCTAAAGAGCACAGGCGAAGAGTCATGTTGTTTTGAAGTTGTGATGGTTAAACTTGTGTGTCAGCCTGGCTGGGCCACCGGGTGCCCAGATGGCTGGTTAGACATGGTGCCGGGCGGTGGTTCTGGCTGAGACCGGTGTGTGAGCCAGTGGGCTGAGTTGGGCAGGCGGCCCTACCCCCTGAGGGTGGGCCTCTCCCAATCCGTCGAAGGCCTGCCTGGAACAAAAGGCTGAGTAAGAAAGAATTCTCTCTCTCTACCCGACAGTCTTTGAGCAGGGACACTGGTCTTCTCTTGCATCCGGAGTCAGGCCTGGCCTGGGACTGACACCATCAGCAATCCTGAGTGTCTGCTCCCGGACTCCAGGACTTGGCCTTCTCAGCTTCCATAATCACCTATGTCAATTCTTCATAGTAACTCTCTCTGTCTCCCTCTCTCTCTATGCATGCATATATATATATATATGTATGTATGTATGTATGTATGTATACACCCACACACATATATATTTATTTCCCATTGATCTGCTTCTCTGGAGAACCCAGGTTAATACAGAAGTGTTGGCCGGGCGCGGTGGCTCACGCCTGTAATCCTAGCACTCTAGGAGGCCAAGGCGGGCGGATTGCTCGAGGTCAGGAGTTCAAAACCAGCCTGAGCAAGAGCAAGACCCCGTCTGTACTATAAATAGAAACAAATTAATTGGCCAACTAATACATACAGAAAAAATTAGCCGGGCATGGTGGCGCATGCCTGTAGTCCCAGCTACTGGGGAGGCTGAGGCAGCAGGATTGCTTGAGCCCAGGGGTTTGAGGTTGCTGTGAGCTAGGCTGACGCCACGGCACTCTAGCCTGGACAACAAGGTGAGACTCTGTCTCAAAAAAAAAAAATACAGAAGTGTTAATTTCCTATTAAAAAATTGTAATGACTTTATTGTTTTTATATAAATAACATGGATATTATAAAAACAATCAAGGGACATGGACAAGAACAGAAACGAGATCCAGAAACCTTGCTTAATATCTTGCATATCCTAAATATTAGTGTAAAGCTAAGAAAAAATATCATCAGACATTCAACAAGGGATCAGAATTATTATATTTTTAACTCCGTGTTTTAATGTGAGATGTCATCAACTTCTGGCTGCGACGGGTGAGAGAATCTGTATTCTCGCTGCCAAATTCCCTCCTTTCCCTCTGATTTTTACGTTTGCAATGTTATTGTTTTAGCATTGCTGAAGTTTCTCTAACACTTGCAGAATTTTCACGTTTAATATCATATTATTAATCATAGATGTGATAAAAATCAACATTATAAATTAATAATATTTTATGAGCTTTTCAAGAATTGTGCAGTTAGTAATTTTATCTTAATTTTCAGGGCAATTGATCTTTTTTGTTTGTATTTTTATTTTAATTTGAAAGGAGTTTACTTCTTATGGTTGAGTTTCAGGGGCAAGACGAGCCTAAGGTAACTGTGTCTCATGTATGTTAATACATGTTTGTTGTCTCCTCTGAAACCCTTTCCCAGGCCCAGGTGATTCCCTCGGAGGTCACTAGCTTTTCCGTTTTGCTCTGTGCTTTCTTGGGGTGCAGGTTGCCATGGCGAGTACATCCGTCAAACCTTTGGAGCCTCTGCAGTCATGTGGAGAGAGATAAACTAAGCAAACGTTAACCGCGGCTGTAACTGACTAGTAATGAAATATCTGTTAATATTTTTACTGGGAATCATTAAAGGCCACAGATGAAATTTTACTTCTCAATTTTAAGAAGAATACTAAAATGTAGGATAAAATACTTCTTAAGGACATAACAAGATTTAAGCAGATTATTTCTAAATCTTGTAACGACCTTGAAGTATAGCTCTTATTTTACTGCTTGGGAAGCAGTCCCACTGTAGGTAACAGCCAGTGACAGTGGTGTAAGGAAATGGGATGGTTTTTCTCGTAGAGAAGGAAGTTGCAGTTGGATAATATGCGGCTGGCACAGCTATTGTGCGATGCGTTCCTGGGTCTAGGGTTTTCCTATCATGATGTTTCCCTTGTCCTCATGTTTGTTGCCTCATGGTCTCAACTTGGTTGCTGCAACCCCAGCCATCTTGTCTGTATTCCAGGAAGGAATGAGAGGGTAAGGCTCAGGGATCAGAGGGACTTTTGGGGGATATTCCCCTTCTCAGGGAAGCAAGAGCCCCAGTCAGCCAATTTCTGTCATTTTGCTTTGTCCAGAATAGTGCCTTGAGGCCTTAGTGTTTCTTGTTACGTAGATGGATTGTATCGTGCTGGAGTCAGCGCGCCTGTCACCAGAACTGAGCACATCATACCTGACAGGTGGGTTTTCGCCCCACCCCCCTGCCACCCTGCCCCCTCTTGGTTTCCAATGTTCATTACTCTCCTTGGGACCAGACATGTCTTTCATTGAGCTCCTGCTCATAAGCGAGAACACGTGGTATCTCTTTTCCCATTCCCGAGATACTTCACTTAGGTTAACTGTCTCCAGTTGCACCCAAGTTGCTGAGAAAGTTCGTACTGAACAACAGCATGGCAGAGGCCATGTCAAACCAAAACAAAGCACGTAAGCAAAAACTCACGGAAACTCGGAAAAATTGTAGGGATGTTGTCGGCATCAGCGCCTCCTGCAAATACACACTGAAACCAAACCAAACAGCAGCCCTGGCCATTTTTGATGGTAAACTTTAACCGATCGTGTGTTCTGAAGGACTATTTCCATGAGAAAATTGACAAGAGGTGTGGATGTTAGTCACATTTACTCACATCACAGGGATTATCGTAGATGTCGCAATTTAAAAGTATATTTTCCTCTCTCTGTGCCGTTGCTGAGTTCTGCTCCTTCTGATCCAGGGACAGGGGAAGGGGGGGGCGTCCCCAATTCTTCCCAGTCTGTGAGGCTGACGCTGGGTTTTGTGGAGCAGCCCCAGCAAGGACTGGAGGGATGGGTCCAGCACAGGGTCATTGTCAGTTGCCCCTGGCGGTCACAGCTGTGCCCAGGCACGCAGCCTGCGTGGGCGTGGTCCCCGTGTGGGCGTGGCCCCAGCGGGCTTGGTCCCCGTGTGGGCGTGGTCCTGTGTGGCTGCCTGTCTTGTGGCAGGAGCATCAGCAGACACTTCTTGGGGTCTGCGCCTTACCTGGGCGCTTCCCCGCGGCTGGCCGGATCGCGTCTTGGCCTTTCCTGCGTTTCCAAACACTCACGGAGACAGAAAGGTGCTAACCGAGCCCTGTGTTTATCTGGAGGAAGTTCCAAACCCACTGAGCAGCGTGGACTGGTGACGCGCTGACCGGAACAGCCGCGAGCGGGCGCAGGTGGGTGTGCAGACGTTGCCGGCTCACAGGTGTGTGTGGGGGGCACAGGCAGCCGAGTCTCTGCAGAAGACGCGGCACCCCGGCCCGCTGCCGGCTCCAGCCCAGCGTTGCACGAGAAACGCCAGCCGGGTTGGGGGGCGGGGCAGGTCTGTGACTTTTTCAAGACACAGAAGCATTTTATTTCTGTAAAATAACCCATTTTTAAAAATGTTGCATCCGTTTAAAAAATGCTGCGTGGTGTTAGAAATGTTGTCTGCGAGTCGGACGCAGCTGGGGTGCTGTCGGCTGGAGACTCCGTCTAGAGAAGGATTCAGGGCTCAGGAGTGCCGCTCTTCTCTGTTTTGTAGTTATTTTTGTGCCTGGCGAGTGACTTCGCCTCGGGACTGTCCGTTTCCTCTCACGTAAGGTGAGGCTGTTTACCCGGGTAGACCGAGGGGACGTGACCGCCCCGTCCCATCCACACCTGTCCTGAGTTGAACCCTCCCAAACCCTCCGTCTCTCCGGGTTTGCCTCGGGAAGAGCCGAACCATCCGCGTCCTTAACTCCAAAGTCATCCCGAATCCAGAATGTCATTGCCCGTCGCTTCTGAAATACAGGCAGCGGCCTTACTAATTCCAGATTCTTCAGTCTCCTGAGTCCACCTGTTTCTCTTTAAACCCACGGACGTCACTTCACTTCAAGGCTTCTGACATGTCTCGTGGGCCCCAGAGACTGCGTCCCGGCATGTCCTGGCTGCTCCCGCCTGCTCACGGGCCTCTGGCCTTGTCACCTTCCTAGCGTGAGCGCTTGACCAAAGCTTCCCCCAAACCTGATCATGACATCATTCCCAAGGCTACGTTGTAGCCTTAGCAGCTAACAGTCATTTACTTTATGATGCTTAACAACATGGGATGGGTTAATGAATAAATGAAGGAAGTCATTTTTTGCTAAATATCGTATTTCATGTACAGAAGAAATATTATCCACCTTTGGACGTGGGTTTGATTATTGACTCAAGACTTCGATGGCATCGAGGAATGGATCAGAGAATAGTCTGAATGTCTTATTCAGAAATTTAAAAATATGTATTCAGGTCTAGTTTGTGTAGCTATGTAACTCAACCCTCGAGAAATAAAAGTTTTGCCAGCGTGCACGATTAATTTAAAAAGTAAAGGAGTTAAAAGTAAAGGAGTTCTTTCATGGCATAATCTATATTTTTATCACACCCATGGCCTCGTGGAAATCTAGATGTACCCTTCTTTATCTTTATTGCTTAATAGATGGAGACAAATCAGAGTGCTTTTTTAAAAAATTTGGAAATAAGTAACTTGCTATTTGAAATATTTGTATAATGAAATTCATTGTCATATGAACAATGCAGCCTCAGTTTCTCCATTTGGAGATAATTCACATATTGAACATCTTTAAAGAGGGGCGAAGCACGAATATTCCACGAAGCCCAGACACTCCTGTGTTGGGGAGGAGTTTGCCGTGTCTGCCCTACCGTTTGTCTTCTTCGTCTCAGGCCAAATCGCGTGTGCAACGGGGAGGCAAGCGCTAATCTCAGCGCCCTCACTGCTGAGCGTGCTTCCTCGTGACGGCCACCCTCGGTGCTGCAAAATGTCACTGAGATTCTGCAGGGAAGTCTTCAGAATTAACCACTCATGCCGATTATAGGTTCCACTCATGAATTCACTTCCCTTTGACCCTGGAAGAAGAGTCATGAATTCTCGTACATGCACAGGGGGAGGAGGAGGAAGAGGAGGAGGAGGAGGAGGGGAGAGGGGGAGAAGGAGGGGAAGGGGAGAGGGGGGAGGGGGGGGGGGGGGGGGGGGGGGGGACTGCCCCAGAGGCTGGGAGCCATTTATTTATTTATTTATTTATTTGTGCTTCTCGGAACTTGTCGGCTCTGCAAACACCATCGTGTCAGGATTATTTTCAGGTTATTTGTCTACCGTCCAAAGGAAGGCGACTTTGTTTATTTTGAGGATTTACATGCCATTTCTACAAACTAATCTCTTTTAGAAAAATGGATAAAATTGATCGTATTAAATCGGAAAGGCAATATTGGTTTTAGCTCCTTCTGTCATCCAGACAGATTAGGCAAATCGCCGTTGGAAAGGACCGGGGCTGTATTTGGAGAGGAAGGAACGTAGGGACGGCGGCAGTCAGAATCACAGGAAGGTCGCGGCAAGCCCGGCATGAAAGACGGCAGCGCCTGACCCCCACGGGGACAGAAGAGCTGGGCAGTCCGTCCATCCGTCCGTCCGTCCGCTCACAGCCCCCTCCCAGAGGCAGCAGGGGCGTCGGAACCGCCACTTCCGGAGCCAGAAGGTCCTGATCCAGGGTCTGCCGATTACTAGCGAGGTGACCCTGGGCAAGCGAATTAACCTTGAGAGTCTTGGCTTCTCAGCTGTGAAATGGGGATAATAACTCACGGCGTTATCGAGACAGTCCAACGAGATAACGGATGGGAATGGTCTTGGGAACTGGAAGCTTCATACAAATGTGAGGGCTTTCTGCTGTTCCGACCATTGTTGTATTTTTAATGACAAACTCCCGGCCGGGGCGCGGTGGCTCACGCCTGTAATCCCAGCACTCTGGGAGGCCGAGGCGAGGCGGGTGGATCGCTCAAGGTCAGGAGTTCGAAACCAGCCTGAGCAAGAGCAAGAGCAAGACCCCCGTCTCTACTAAAAGTAGAAAGAAATTAATTGGCCAACTAAAAATATATAGAAAAATTAGCCGGGCATGGTGGCACATGCCTGTAGTCCACCGGCGCATCTCCCACATCTTTGGGTTCCTCATTCTCTGTATTCCACTCGTTTCGAGACATTACTGCAACCTCAACTTTTTTTTTTTTAAATGAGGGGTATCATTTAATCCGTGTTTCAATTAACTGCCGACCAGACTGTTAGAATCACTCAGCTCCCCGCGCCAGTCCGCGGAGCCCAGAGCGCCTGCTTCTCGCGCCTGCGAAGACAAACCAGCCAGACGCGGGAGGACGTGCCCCCCCCCCATTTAGCGCCTGCTACGCCAGCCCGCGGATGTGGTCAGGTTTTCACTGATGTACAGTGGTGAGTTTCTACAACCGTGTTTTAGTTTTAGAACCTCTGCTCCGGGCTCTGCGGGGGGTATGGTGGGTGGGGGCGTGAGGTCCATCTGAAGTGGCGTGTGCGCGTGCACACGCGTGTGTCATGTCTGTGGGTGCGTGCGGGGAGAGGCACCGCCCTGCGTAGGCACGCCCTTAACCGACATATTCCGGGCTCGCTCTTCTTTGCGGGGTCCTTGGTGCTGTGCTCGCAGGAACACTGGAAATCACCGAGTCGGAATGTCACTTGCCTCGGGGGTGGCATAGGAAACCCGGGAGATTTGGACTGTGCCCCTGGGCTGGGAGTGGGTGCGACGTTTTATTCCTCCCCAGCAATTTCCCGGGTGCACCCAGAGTGAGGTGGCGTCTCTGGTGCCGGCTCTCCCAGCGCACTCGGTAACGTACACGGAGATTGGGAACAGAAACGTGGTCCCTTCTCGGCGTCTCCGAGACATCTGCCCACCCTGCTTGACCTGTAGGTCCCGGGGTCCCCAGGGACCAGGCTCTGCCAGTCGTCCTGGCTGCCACACAGTAGGGCTCAGGGAAGGGTTGCTCATTAACAGTCGCCTGGAGAAGCTGCTAGTGCAATTTCGTGCACTCGCATATTATCTAAGTGAAAGCCGCAGTCTACAAAGTCGACACGTTCTCCCGTAAAAGGGGCAGGTGCGTATTTCTGACGGGAATGAATAACAGACCACATTTAAGGCTTCAGGCATCTGGGCCCAACTCCATGTCAGCTGGCAAGACGGGGGCCTGGGCGCCGCCTGGTCTCACCGCATCTGCGCACACGCGGCCTCCTCTCGCCCTTCTGGTCTGCAACTGTGGCAGGAAGTAAAGTTATCCCATAAACCAGGGAAGAAAATGATGCAGAGATGAGACCCTTGCTGAGAACTGCCTCAAGTGCTGGCAGGAACCGCTGTACCCAGTAATTAGCAGGGGGATGGCATCCACCCAGCATGGCCCCAGCACCCCCAGTACCCCAGTAATTAGCATGGGGACGGCATCCACCCAGCATGGCCCCAGCACCCCCAGCACCCCCAGTAATTAGTGGGAGGAGGGGTCAGGTCAGCATCCACCCAGCATGACCCCAGCACCCCCAGTACCCCCAGTAATTAGTGGGAGGGGGGGGATGGCATCCACCCAGCACGGCCCCAGCACCCCCAGCACCCCCAGAAATCAGCAGGGGGGATAGCATCCACCCAGCACGGCCCCAGCACCCCCAGCACCCCCAGTAATTAGCAGGGGGGATGGCATCCACCCAGCATGGCCCCAGTACCCCCAGCACCCCCAGTAATTAGGTGGTCAGCATCCACCCAGCATGGCCCCAGCACCCCCAGTACCCCAGTAATGAGCAGGGGGGCGGCATCTACCAAGCATGGCCCCAGCCCCCCCAGCACCCCCAGAAATCAGAGCTGAGCAGCTGGGGCCAAAGCTCCGGTCCTAACGGCGACACAGCGGCAGATTCTAATTCAGACGAAACGCACAAAACCAGCCGCTCATCCCCAAGAGCTATTTTTTGCCACCCTCTGACACTCAGGAAGCTCATCTTCTCTCCCGAGGACGACGATGACTAAGGAGGGTGTCCTGGGAGGGCCGGGCGGCTTTGTCACTGCCGCGTCACCCCTGCGTCCCACAGAGCCGCCAGCTCCCCTCCCGCCGCGGCAGGGGCTCGGCCAGCACGCGGGCGTGGGCAGCTGCTGGTCTCTCACATCCGGCTTTGGGAAGACCTTCCTCTCCGCTGGGCAGACGGCAACGGCCTTCACCTGGGGTTGGCGGGCCACCACACCCCTCGCCCTCGTCCGAAGCCGTCTGGTGTTTGCACGGGCAGAAACGACCCTGCACGGAGCTCCCGGCAGGCTCCACTGCGGCGCGTCCGTGCTCGGGGCGCTCAGAGACGCCAGGGGACCCTGGAAATCGCCCGAGCCGGCGGTCTCCGCCAGACTCTGTGGATGCCATGCGGTAACTTCTTGGGACCGCGTCGCGCTATTTCTGACTCTCTTTGCCGTGTCGCGTCTGGCCTTCCGCAGGCAGCGATCAGGGGACTGCTGTGACAGGCTCGGCCGGGGAACGGGGCCATATGTTTCCAGAAACACCACTCCAGACCGGCTCTCGCGGACTTGGGGAGATCAGATGGCTCATAAGTGGATTTGGCTCTGGCAGGCTTTTCACGTTTATTTTCTTCCACGAGGTTTCAAATGAAGATATTAAAGGTTGCTGTCTATGCGTAACAGATTACTTTGATTTTTTAATTTTAATGAGTAGGGAGGGATTTTTTCTTTTATTTTCTAAATCATTGATAGAACTTAAAAATATTTTTTAAAAAAGTTAAACAGGCACAAAGTAGAAAGATTAAATTTTAAATAATAATCAATGGTTCACATGTCCAAACTCGGCCCCAGCAATGACCTGCATTGTGACAATCCTGTTTCGTGTGTCAGGTGGAAGGCAGGTGACGGGGTCTGAAGGTTTGTGTTTCCCCAGAATTCAGAGGCTGAGGTCCTACCCCCTAGGGGGGTGGTGTTAGGAAGCAGGGCCATTGGGAAGAGTGAGGTCATGAGGACAGAGCTTCGTGGTGGGATTCGTGCCATCATATTAATAAAAGAGACCCTGCCCCTTCTACCTGTGAGGACTCAATGGGAGACACCACCTGTGTAAACCAGGAAGCAACTGCTCAGCAAATGCCAGACGCTCTGGAGCCTCCATCTTGCACCTCCAGCCTCCAAAACCATGCAAAATCCATTTCTGTGGCTTATAACCATCCGGCCTATGGTAGTTTGTTATATTAGCAGCAGCCCGATGCATGAAGACGGATTATTTTTTGAAGGAGGCGTTTATTTTTTCAGAGTGAAAGTTAGGTTTCCGTCCTCCAGTATATTTACATGATAAAGTTTGTTTGTTTTTTTTTTTTTAAATAAAATATCACATACATGGCCTGGGCGAGGTGGCTCACACCTGTAATCCTAGCACTCTGGGAGGCCGAGGCTGGAGGATCACTTGAGGTCAGCGAGCTCCAGACCAGCCTGAGCAAGAGCGAGACGCTGTCTCTACTAAAAATAGAAAGAAATTAGCCAGACAACTAAAAATATATAGAAAAAAAATTAGCTGGGCATGGTGGCCCATGCCTGTAGTCCCAGCTACTCAGGAATCTGAGGCAGGAGGATCACTTGAGCCCAGGAGTTGGAGGTTGCTGTGAGCTAGGCTGACGCCACGGCACTCACTCTAGCCTGGGCAACAGAGTGAGACTCTGCCTCAAAACAAAAAAATAAAAATAAATAAAAAATAATATACATTTAGTAAAGTGCATAAATCTTGGCTATGCATCCCAGTGAACTTTTTTACAAGTGACCATATCCAATGCCACAGCCCCGGTGGAGACATAAGACATTGCCGACCCCCCCCCCACCTGCACCTGCCTCCCGCCCCCTGCATTCCCAACACCCCACCCCAGGCACCCATTGTCCTGGTTCCCAGCACCACGGATTAGTTTGCCGTCTTTCAGTCACATGAAGTTATGTAGTATGTACTCTCACATACCTGACTTCCTTCCCTCCCGTGACACCTGAGAGAGCCATCTGTGTCATCGTACGTACGTGGCGTGGCGTGGCGTGCTCTTGCCGTCGTTACGGAGGATTCCTGTTTGGACGCATTGACACTACAATTTGCCTGTTCTGTGGCTGATGAACTCTTTTCTTGGTTTAAGGACACTAGAGAGTCTGCTGCTGTGAAAATCCGGGAGGTGTTTTCAGCGCGCCTATGCGTGTGTGTTGGACGTGTACCCAGGAGAGAGCCGCAGCGCTCCTGGTTGGCAGTGCACGCGCCGCGTTTCCGTAGACGCCGCCGAAGGGTTTTCCGGAACGCCGCACCGGTCTCCTCTTCCACCAGCAGTGCATGAAAGTCCTGTGGCTGCACGCCTTGCCAACACTTGCGACTGTCTTTCATTTTCACCGTAGCCGTTCTGTTCTGGTGGGGGGACGTTGTTCAGCATAGACTTGCAATCCAAATGTGCGTGCTTAGGATGGCTGAGGTGGTCGGACGGCTTTTCGCGCACGGACGGAGCACCTCGTGAGGAGCGTAATCAGGACTTCAGTTGGCGTTCAGCAGCTGTGTGAGCTCTTCAGTGTCACGGATACGGGCCTTTATTTGGGATACTTGTACCGCGAAGACCTTCCTCACTGTGGCCTGCTTCCTAACGTCATCTCAGGATCCACAGAAGTTCTTAACTTTCAAATGAGGTCAGGTAGGGGCCGAGGTTCACCGTTCCCTTATGTGGGCCTGGAACAGATGGGTGGTGACTTAATGGAACTGTTATTTACCTGTCATATCCGTCACATCAGAGAGGTACCTCCGTGGTACACGAGGCGGCTACAGACGTGTGAGTCTGCTTAGGAATTTCTATTCTGTCCCTTTGGTCAACCTGCCTATCCTTGCGCCACAACTACATTAGATTGATTATCGTATCTTTACGGTAGGGCTGAAATCAGGGATTGTAAACGCTCCTGCTGGAATTTTTGTTGAGTTTACACCGAATTTATACATTAAGTTAGGGAAGATTAATGAATTTAAAATAGTGTGTCTTTAAAGCCATAAACCCATTTTTCCACGTATATAGGTCTCTTTTTGAGATAAAATTTTTTTGAGATAAAATTTACGTAACATACAATTCACCATTTTAGCCATTAATTACTTTAATGTATATAATTCATTGCTTTTTAGTATTTTTGCAATGTTGCACAACCATCCTGCTATCTAATTCTAGAACATTCTCATCACCCCAGACTCATTAAGCAGTCTTTCCTCATTCCCTCCCTGCTCCAGCACCTGGCAGCCACAACTCTACTTGCTGTCTACAAGGGTTTGCCTCTTCTGAACGTTTCACATCGGTGGAATCCTACAAAACGTGGGCTTTTGTGTCCAGCTTCTTTCACTTAGCATGTTCCCAGTGTTCTTCCGTATTGTAGCAGATATAAATATTTCATCCCTTTTATGGCTGAGTAATATTCCATTGCATGTATATACCGAAGTTTATTCATCAACTGATGGACGTTTGGGTTGTTTCCACTCTTTGGCTATTGTGCTATGCTGCTATGAACATTTGCATACACGTTTTCATATGGACATATGATTTCATTACTCTTGGGCATATACCTAGGGACAGAATTACTGAGTCGTGTGACAACCCCGTGTTTTATTTTTTCAGAAACTGTTTTCCACAGTAGCTACAACATTATACATCCTCACTAGCAACGAATACCTATGAGATCTCTAAAATCTACACATCCTCTTGAACAATTGTTATTTTCTGTTTCTTTGATGTATAGCAGCAATCCCAATGGGCATGAGCTGGTATGTCATTGTGGTTTTAATTTGCATTTTTCTATTGACTGATGATATTGAGCATATTTTCATGTACTTATTGTCCATTTGCATAGCCTCTGTAGAGAAATGCCTATTTAGATACTTTGCCTATTTTTTTTTTTTTTGAGTTGTTTGTCTTTAGTTTGTTGATTAACATGAGTCTCTTATATATTCGGAACACACTAGATTCCTGTCAGATATGTGACTTACGAACATGTTCTCACATTCTGGGGGTTACCTTTTCACCTCCTTGGTGGTGTTGTTCCTTGTGCTTTTCTGCTGTATTTAAGAAACTGTTAGCCTTCAAGGTCACGAAGATTCATATCTATGTGACATCTGGCTGTATATTTCTCACATTGGTTGTGTGTGTGTCTGCTCTCAGTTTTCTGCTTCAAGACTTGCCAGGGATTTATCAATCTAATTTGCCTTTTTAAAAAAATTAACTTTTGGTGTTTTTGAGTTTATTTTTATACTCTTATCTTTATTATCTCTTCCTTTCTACGTTTTTGTGATTATGGCTTGCACCTTTTGCAGACAACACCTTGGCTGGGTTCCCAGCTCACTGATGTCAGCGTTGCTTCCGTGACCATGTGTGTATTTACGCTGACACGATTTCCTCTAGTACTTTGTCGGCTGCATGTCAAAAGTTTGATATATTGTATTTTTATTGCCGTTCATATAAAAATATGTCCTAATTTCCTTTGTAATTTATTCTCTTCTCATGATTTATTTTGTAATGTATTGCTTAATCTCTAAAACTCTGGAAATTTTTTAGTTATTTTTTATTACTAATTTCTTATTTGATCTCACTCATGGCTAGAAAACATATTAAATCAAATAAGATGTACTTAGAGTTGCTCTATGGCTCATAATATAAACAATTTTTGTAAATATTCCACGTGAATGTGAAAAGTTAAGTCTACTTTGATATCTGTGTTTTTCACACATTCATACTATCTGTTTTTATTTTTATTGAGAGTTGTTTCGAAATTTTCTGATTGTGGATTTCTCTAGTTTTATTTTTAGTCAATTTTTAGTTTTTGCTTTCTATGTTTTGAAATTGTGTTATTAGGTGCATATAAATTTAAGATTTAACCTTTCTGCTAAGTTGTACCTTTTTTTACTGTGAAATGTTCCTCTTTGTCTCTAAAAATACTTATTGCTTTATAAGTCTACTTTATCTAAGTTGAGCTATACTATGGTTAGTGTTTTTAATGTATATCTTTTTCCACTTTATTTTAAACTTTCTGCATTCTTGTACTTAAAACATATTTATTATAAGTAACATATACTTGGATTGTAAAATACTGATTATAAACCTTTTGTCTTTTATTTGTATTATTTAAATTTTCTTATAATGCAATTACTTAGATTCTCATATTTAAATCTAGCATTTTGCTATTTTTTCTATTTGTATCATCTGTTCTTTGTTCTCTTTCTCTTTCTAGCTTTGTTTTTGATTGATTGCAACTATTTTTAATTTTACAGTTAATATTTATTACCTTATTGATTATATGAAGGGAGCTGAAGCGAGCCGTCCCAGGGTCAGATTGGCTGAGACCCCAAGTCAGCAGAACGGGAGCCCATTGCTTGTTCCCACGATTAGCAGGACGTGGCTTGTTCACCAGCTGAAGAGACTGTTTCTCCAGGGAAACAGCCAAAACCTGTGGCCTTGCATGCAAGCCAAGTTTGCCTGGTAACCAGCACGCAGTTCTAGGCACTTGCAAGACTTTCTAGGATTCAAGGTCTTGCATTCAAGCCGAGATTGTTTGTTATCCGAAAGCGGTACAAGACATCAAGGAGATCTCTTGTAGAAGGCCATGCTTTTTGCTTTGACTGGAAAAGCAGGTGTTGTTGGCCGTGGGAAGTCATGTACCAAAAAGTAGCTGGGAAAGTAGCTGGCATGAGAAAATAGCTGTGGGATGCTTGCCCAATTAAACTGTATATAATAAATTGACGAGCACTTTTCCAGTGCTACAGTCTGAAACCGTCTCTTGTCTCTGTGTCCTTTTTTTCTTCTGGGACTGCAGCCAATTCTGTCTGTCTGCATCTTATGTATATGTTCTGTGTATGTCATCCCCCGTTCTGTAATTGGGCCATGACAGTTATACATGCCTTCACTGTTCTTGTAGTGACTCTACTAGAGATGGTGACATGTATCCTTAATTTTTTTGAGTGTATACTAAAATATTTTACTATTTCTTGAATAATTATTTCTAAGCTATTTCTAAAATATTTCACTATTTCTTGAGTAATACGAGGACATTGCAATACTTTGACTCTAGTTTTTTTTTGTTTAATTGTATTTCAATTCTTCATATAATTTAAATCTCAAAAAAATTTTAATCATATTGCTGATATTCTATATTCAACTAGAGTCAACCACATATTTACCCTTTCTGGTGTTTTTCATTTTTTCTTGCATTTCTGAGCTTCTTTATGGGATTATTTTCCTTTCTTTCTGTTGAAAAACTCCTTTTTGTTTCTTTATTTCTTTTAATATTGTTCTACTCATAATGAATTCTCAATGTTTTGTTTGTCTAAAACATATTCTTTCTTCACTCCTAGCTTGATCCAAGAAAAAAAAACAGAGAAATAAAAAAATAAAGATAATAGAATTTTAATAAAAAAATTAAACATATTCATTTCACTTAAATGTTTAAAAACTGTTTTTGTTATGTATTCAGTTCTAATTTGGAAATATTTTCTTTCGGCATCTAAAACTGTCATCTAATTGTCTCTTGGTTTCTATTGTTTATGCTACAAAAATTGCTGTCGGTCTTATTGTTACTTTTTTGAAGGAAAAGTTTATTTTGACTGCTTTTAAGATTTAAATTTTGTTTTGTTTTGTTTTCCAGCAGATTTGCTCTGGTGCAAATAGTTGTGTGGCAGGTGGATTCTAAAATGGTCCCCACCACCACGGAACCTCCCTCCCCCCAGTGTGGTGGGACCTAGGCATGTGCTGAGGCGGCACTCCTGGGATTGTGTCATGCTATACATAAAGGGATTCCTCAGTGGTGATCTAGCATCTCTTGTCTTACCCTGGATAGAGCTGGAGCCCATTCTACTAAGTGCAGCATTCCAAGAATGGAAAAACAAGCACCACGTGTACTCACCAGGAAATTGGTGTTAACTGATCAACACCTAAGTGCATATATAGTAGTAACATTCATCTGGTGTCGGGCAGGTGGGAGAGGGAGGAGGGGATGGGTATATTCACACCTAAGCGGTGCAGTGCACACCATCAGGGGGGTTGGACACGCTTGAAGCTCTGACTCCGGTGGGGCAAAGGCAATATATGCAACCTAAACATTTGCACCTCCGTAATATGCTGAAATAAAAAAATAATAAATAAAAAAATTTAAAGAAAGAAACTATGCATAAAAAATAAATTATACTAAACAATAATAATAATTAAAAAGAAAGGGATTCTTCATATATAATCAGGGCTCCAAGTTGGTTGGCATTGAGTTAGTCAAAGGGTAGATCATCCGACATGGGTCTGGCCCACCAGGTGATGTTTTTAAAGGCAGAGAGTTTTCTGCACAGGCCCTGTAGGAAGAACACAAACAGCCCTGCGGGGAACTGCTTGGGGACTGGTGGCTTAGAGTGGTCCTCCACCAGCAGCGGGGGAGAAGATGGGACCTCAGCCACACCACCGTGAGGGACTCGATTCTGTCAACACCCCAAAAGAGCTTTTGAGGACCCCATGCTTCAGATGAGAACCCCAGCCTTGAGCGACACCTCCATTGCAGGGTCGTGAGTATGGGGTACGGAGCCCCCTGCTCGCCTGGTTTCTGTCCCACAGAACTGTGAGATGACAGGACGTGATGTTTATGCCCTCAAGTTTGCGGTGGTTTCTTAAACAGCAATAGAAAACTGGTATTTGTGTTTTTAAATTGTGCCTGCTGTTTTTTTTTTTTTTTAATCTTGCAGAGAGTTCATAAACCTTTTTAAATTTGTAGATCCATGTCTCATGTGTTTTGGAAAAATGTTTGGCCAGTGTGTCTTCAAATATTGCGTCCACTTTAAGCTTTCTCTCCTGTCTTTCCAACAGCCTGTGTTCCCAGTGTCTCATGCATTGTATGCATTTATGCCTCGTGCTTTCTTTTCCGAGGGTGTAGATTTTTACGTATCTCGATCAAAGCTCGGAGCATCCATTAGACTCTGTCTCCACCTTAGTGGGACTTCCAGTCTCCTTTCGTCTCTCCAGCTCCACGGCGTTTCTGAAAGTTCTGCAGAACCTCCGAGCGTCTCAGCAGACCCTTTCTGTTTGTTTCTTGGCCAATGGCACGGTGCACGCTCGGTTTAAAAGTGGGTCAAATGCTTGAAGAGAAATTACACGCAGGGAATTGGATTCGGTTCTCCATGTTTCCCGTTATCTCCACGCTTTAAAAATTATTCGGCTTTTTATCTCGTTCTCCATGGGAAGATTCTTCCAATACCAGCTACAAGATCTCAGCTAGAGCAAGACCACTTGAGCAGTCAAAACAAGGCGGTGGGCACCCTCCGAGTGAGTTTTCATTTATCAAAGAGCAATGCCAAATGCTCTTCAAAGACTGCGTGGGAATGAACTGATGAGATCGGCTAGACCTGAAAGCAGTGAGCAACCTGCTCACCGTTAACATGAAGCATGTTCCTGATTTATGGTCGGGACATACTCATGGTTCAACAAGTCCCTAAAAAGACTGAAAATATAAATACTGAAAAGGTGTAGATGAAAGCCACTGCCGTTAAAAATAGTAAAGAAAGTATAGGTTCCATTCAGGGGCTTAGACCCAAAGCCCTGTCACTGCCTCTGGGCAGTCAGTGCCGTGCATAACCTACCTGCATCTTTTTTTTTTTTTTGAGACAGAGTCTTACTCTGTCACCCGGGATAGAGTGCCGTGGCATCAGCCTAGCTCACAGCAACCTCAAACTCCTGGGCTCAAGCGATTCTCCTGCCTCAGCCTCCCAAGTAGCTGGGACTACAGGCGCAGGTGCCACCATGCCCGGCTAATTTTTTTAATATATGCATTTTTTAGTTGTCCAGCTAATTTCTTTCTATTTTTTTTTTTTTTTTTTTTTTTTTAGCAGAGACAGGGGTCTCACTCTTGCTCAGGCTGGTCTCGAACTCCTGAGCTCAAACAATCCTCCAGCCTCGGGCTCCCAGAGTGCTAGGATTACAGGCGTGAGCCACCGCGCCCGGCCAACCTATCTGCATCTTACTGAGCTTTGGGCGCCGAGCTACCTTTGGGAAACCGCTCCGCTGTTCAGCCCTGCCCTCGTGCCTTGGGGCCACGAGGGCAGGGCTCTCTCTTCCTTTTAGCATCATAGTCTGACTTTCATGGGGTTATGACGTATTGATGCCACTCTGTCACTTACTTCTTACATCCAGCTGGCTTCAGTGACTTCTTTTGCAGAGAGAGAGAGAGAGAGAGAGAGAGAGAGAGAGAGTGTGTGTGCGTGTGTGTGTGTACATGTGCCGGGGAGGGCGGTTAGGAAGGGATGGGTGGGAGGAATCTGCCCTGGGGGTGCCCACTCCACTGCGATTCCAACGAGCCTGGCAGTCCCCACCCGCCAGGAGGGTCAGCGTGGCGTGGAAGTGAAGCAGGAGGACGCAGCAATGCACAGCCCCACACAAGCGGTGGCAGAGGGACCACCCGTCTGCACAGACCCTGTGAGGATACAATCATGGGACTGCTGCGGGTGAGACGTCCGTGGCGTGCAGGGCAGGTCTGCAGAGGCATGATGAGGCGTGATGAGGTGGCTGCAAAGTGCAGGCGTGGCGCAGAGGCTCTGAGGCTGGGCCACGCCGGAGTCTGTGTGGGGAGAGAGAGGGACCCGGACGTTGCCTGCCAGGAGCCCCGCACGGGTTGGGGAGAGCCGCTCTGCGTGAATGTCTGGAACCGGGAGGGGCTGGAGGGCCAGAACGGGGGGACCCGAGCTGGGGAGAGAAGCAGGGTGACGGCAGAGGAGGGGGGTGCATCGTAGTGACGACAGCTTCCGGCAGCAGGCAGTGTCCCCGGGGAATGCAAAGACGGTGCACTCGTGAAACCTGCCCATCCTCGGATCTCAGCGTTCGAGTGCTGTCATTCCTGAACAAGGATATGAGCTCTTATAGTTTATGTCAATCGTTATAACGAAGGACGGTGGTGGTGGCTGTTACAGCAAAGCCCGGTGTGACCCTCAGCTCACCACGCTGCCTCCCAACCTGACCAGGGAGCCAGAGAGGCGCTGAGGACCCCACTGTGTCTGGGCTCAGCAGGGCAGCAGGCCGGGCCCGGGGCTGGGGCGAGTCAGCGTGTTGCTGCTCTGTCCGGAGTGGAAAGCCGTCTCCGTCAGCAGGACAGAGATTTAGGGCTGGATTTCGAGCTGCTCCTCCCTGGGCACAGGGGGACGGCTCTGCAAATCTCGTGCGTGGCGGGCGTCTCGGATACCTCAGGGCAGGGAGACGAGCGCGCCGTCCGCCTCCAGGCAGGAAGCCTTGACCCCGTCTGCCCGGCTTCTGTGTCCGGCAGGCGCTTTCCGCTCTCTGCCCAGCAACCGGCTGGATCTGCGTCTTCACACGGCACCGCGAGTGGGGTCCGCGTCCCGGGTGGGGACACGGAGGGAGTCCTGGGCCTGGAGTCGCACCGGGCCTCCCGGCTGCCGGGCCTGGGCTCTGCCCACCAGCCCTTGCCTTCCGTCAGGGTAACGCAGAACGGAAATGCTTTCGTTTCCCGTGTCCCACCATGCGGTTCCACTCTGCTGGCACGGCGGCGGCTGATGGCAGCGCCGGCCTTGGAACAGTGTTACAGCGGCAACAATTCCTCTTTTTTTTTTTCCTTTTGTCTTTTTTTGTCACTTACGCCGTCTTCACGGCAGACTGCAATTCAAACACAACGCTGGCGTGGCCACGGGACAGGGCACCTGCTTATTAGTCATGCGTAGCACACGGCCCGGGTTTCCAATCGGCTTAGTTAGAATGCATCTTCTGCCTAAGAAAGAGAAGCAGCATCAAAAGACAAAGGAAGCTGCTCTTTTTGTTGTTGTTGTTGTCCTGCGGTTGATGAAGAAAGGCTTATTCTCTCCATTTAAAGAGACATGAACTTAAGCTTAAAGAGCGAGTGGTCGGTGAGAGCTCCGCAAATACACAGGCCGGTCTTAGAACCAGAAGTTTTATCTCAGTATAAACGATTAATGAATACATTTTCCCCTAGTATCTCCCGAATCCACCCTTTTTTTCCCCCCACTGCTGGGGCCACTGTCGGCTCTCACGGGAGTTGCCCAGCCTTTCGTCTGATGCAGACTACATGCATGAGCGTTGGCGCGTGTCTACCCGACCCTGTCCCCGGCCCTCCCTCCGGGCCCACCCCCACAGAGCCGAGTCCCCTCCTGGCCCGACACTCCAGGCTCTGGCCTCGGCACGACTCCCCAGCTGGCCTCCCACTCCGGCCTCACATCTGTGCTCCAGCCCCGGAGCCTGGTCTGCAGGAGCCTGAGCTGCGTCCGCCCCGCCTCGTGCCTGCTCCCTCTGCGCTGCCCCCCGTCACACCCCTGCCATCCCCACCGCCATCCCCACGCCCCGCCCCGCCCCAGCTCCCTCCTGGACGCCGGCTCTGGGACGACGATGCCAATGCTGGGTCCAGGAGGAAGCCTCACTCTGGGACGGCAGCTTCCTGACCACCTCTCCTGCCACTGGGCGGGACTTGTGTCACTCCTGCTTGCTCCTGCGAGTGCCGTTTTTAACTTGAATTCGTCACACCATATTGTATGCAGCCAGGACTCCGTCTGGGACAGGATTTGTCTTTCCTCCAACTCCAGCCTGCCGTACTGCCTGGTACATAACAGGTCCTCAGGGACTGCTGAGTGAAGAAACGCTCTCTTAGGGAATTTCTTGTCTTTGTTCATCTGACATTTGCTGGGCAGCTATGATGTGCCGGGCACCAGGTTGCTGGGTGTTGCAGGTGCCAGGTTGCTGGGTGTTGCAGGCACCAGGTTACTGGTTGTTGCCAGGTGCCAGGTTGCTGGGTGTTGCAGGTACCAGGTTGCTGGTTGTTGCAGGTGCCAGGTTGCCGGGTGTTGCAGGTGCCAGGTTGCCGGGTGTTGCAGG
>VSMD01138813.1:0-14467 GCA_008750895.1 Mirza zaza | reverse complement strand
CCATGGAGTACTATTCAGCTCTAAGAAACAACGGTGATATAACACATCTTATATTTTCCTGGTTAGAGCTGGAACCCATACTACTAAGTGAAGTATCCCAAGAATGGAAAAACAAGCACCACATATATTCCCCAGCAAACTGGTATTAAGTGAGCAGCACCTAAGTGGACACATAGGTACTACAGTAATAGGGTATTGGGCAGGGGGGAGGGGGGCGGGTATATACATACATAATGAGTGAGATGTGCACCATCTGGGGGATGGTCATGCTGGAAATTCAGACTTGTGGGGGGAGGGGGGGAAAGGGCATTTATTGAAACCTTAAAATTTGTACCCCCATAATATGCTGAAATAAAAAAAAAAAAAAAAAGAAACTCCAATCGGTCTGGCAGCAGATTTCTAAATGGAAATATTATAGCCCAGGAGATGGTGGCATCACATATTCAAAGTACTGAAAGAAAAAAACCTTAATGGTAGAGTATTATATTCTGTAAAAATATCACTCAAATATGAAGGAGAAACAAAGATGTTCTCAGACAAACAAAAGCTGAGGGATTTAATAAATGTCAGACCTACCCTATAATTAATGCTAAAAGGATTTTTTCAATCTGAAAGAAAAGGATGTTAATGAACAATAAGAAATCATCTGATGGCACAAAATTCACTGGGAACAATAAGTACACAAACACAGAATACTCTATTTCTATAATTGTAGTGTGTAAACCATGTATATTTTGAGTAGGAAGATTAAAAGACAAAGCTGTAAAAATTATAACTACTACAACTTTTTGAGAGATAAGTAGGTTGAAAAGATATAAATGGAAACAGCAAAAAGTTAAAAAATGGGGAGGAAGGAGTAAAAATGTAGAATTCCTTTTAGATTTATCTTTGCTTATTTATTTGTTGTGTGTTTTTTGTTTGTAGGCAGAGCTAAGCTGGCATATGTTTAAAATCATTGGTTATAAAATGTTTATTGCAAGCCTCGTGGTAACTTCAAATCAAAAAACTTACAACAGATACACAAAAATTAAAAAGCAAGAAATCATAACACACTACCAGAGACAATCACATCTAACAAAGGAAGATAGGAAAGAAAGAAGAAAGAAATAGAGGACCACAAAAGTCAGAAATCAAATAACAATATGGCAGTAGTAAGTCCTTTCCTATCAATAATGACTTTGAATGTAAATGGAGTAATTCTCCAATCAACAGATATAGAGTGGCTGAATGGAAAGAAAAATAAGACCCAACTATATGTTTTCTACAATAAACCCAGCAGCCTATAAAGATACACACAGACTAAAAATAAAAAGATGGAAAAAATATCCCATGCAAATGGAAACCATAAAAGAACAGCAGTAGCTATACTTCTATCACAAAAAAATATAGATTTCAAGAAAAAACTAGAAAAAAAGACAAGCAGCTTGTTATATAATGATAAAGGGGCCAATTCACCAAAAGGGCATAAAAAATTCTAAATATATATGCCTCCCAACACTGGAGCACCAAGAGATATAAATCAAATATTATCAGAGCTATAGAGACAGATAGACTTCAGGAAAATAATCACTGGAGACCACAACACGCCACTGTTAGCATTGCACAGATCATCCAGACAGAAAATCAACACAGAAAATAAGACTTAATCTGCACTATAGATGAAATGAACCTAATAATTGGTTACAGAATGATTCAACCAACAGCTACAGAATACAAGTTCTTCTCCTAAGCTCATGGATCATTCTGAAGGTTAGCTCAGAGGTTAACCCACTAAAAAAGTCTTCAAAACTGAAAAGAAAATTGAAATCATACCAAGTATTTTCTCTGACCACAATGGAATAAAAGTAGAAATCAATAACAAGAGGAACACTGGAAACTATACAAACACATGGAAATTATACAGTATGTTCCTCCATGACCAGTTGGTCAAAGATGAGATTAAGGAGGAAATTAAAACATTTCCTAAATCAAGTCAAAATGAAAACACACATATCAAAACCTATGGAATATAGAAAAAAGCATTAATAAGGCCAGGCATGGTGGTTCATGCCTGTAATCCTAGCACTCTAGGAGGCTGATGCAAGAAGATTTCTTGAGCTTAGGAGTTTGAGATCAGCCTGAGCAAGAGCAAGACTCTGTCTCCACTAAAAATAGAAAAATTAGCCAAGTGTTGTGGTACACATCTGTAGGCCCAGCTAATTGGGAGGCTGAGGCAGGAGGATCACTTGAGCCCAGCAGTTTGAGGTTGCAGTGAGCTATGATGATGCCACTGCACTCTACCTGGGGCAACAGAGCAAGACTCTGTCTCAAAAATAAAACATTAATAACAGGAATGTCTATAGCAATAAGTGCCCAAATCAGAATGGTAGAAAAGCATCAAATGAACAACCTAATGATGCATCTCAAAGAACTGGAAAGCATAACCAAGACAAACTTGAAATTAGGAGAAGAAAAGAAACAATAAAGATCAGAATAGAAATACATGAAATTAAAGCCAAAAAATTGTACAAAACATTAAGAAAACAAAAATTTGGTGTTTTGAAAAGTTAAACAAAACTGACACACCTTTAGCCAGACTAAGAAAAAAAGAGAGAAGACCCAAATAAATAAAATCAGAGATGAAAAAGGAGACAGTACAACTGATACTGCAAGAATGTAAAGGATCGTTGCAAACTACTATGAGCAACCATATGCCGGTAAATTGGAACACATAGAAGAAACAGATAAATTCCTAGACACATACAACCTACCAAGATTGAAGCAGGAAGAAATCTAAAACTTGAATAGATCATTAACCAGTAACAAGATAAAAGCAGTAGTAAAATATCTCCCATCCAAGAAAAGCCCAGGACCTGATGGCTTAATGGCTGAATTCTATCAACCATTCAAAGAAAAACTCATATCAGTCCTATTTCAACTATTCCAGAAAATGAAGGAAAGAATACTCCCAAACTCATTCTATGAGGCTTGTATCACCTTGAATCCAAAACTGGACAAGGACACACACAATAAAGAAAATTATAGGCCAATATGTCTGATGAACATAGATGCAAAAATCCTCAATGAAATACTAGTAAAATGAATTCCACAACACTTTCAAAAGATTATTCATCATGATCAAGGGGAATTCATCCCAGGGATGAAAGGGTGTTCAGACATATGCAAATCAATGTGATACATCATATCAACAGGATGAAGGACAAAAATCATGTGATCATTTCAATTGATGCTGAAAAAGTATTTGATAAAATTCACCATCCTTTAATGATAAAAGAAAACCACTCAAAAAATTGGGTAGAGAAATAACTTACCTCAAAACAATAAAAAGCCATATATGAGAGACCCAAAGCTACTATTATACTGAATGGGGAAAAAAAAGAAAGCCTTTCCTCTAAGATCTGGAACAAGACAAGGATGCCCACTTTCACCATGGCAATTCAACACAGTACTGGAAGTTCTATCTAGATCAATCAGAACAGAGAAAGAAAGAAGGAAAGCATCCGAATTGGAAAGGAAGAAGTCAAATTATCCTTGTTTGCAAATGATATGGTCCTATATCTAGAGAAACTTAAAGACTCCACTAAAAATATTATTAGAACTGATACGTTCAGCAAAGTTGCAGGACACAAAAATCAGTGGCATGCCTATATATGAACATTAAACAATTGGAAAAAGAAATTGAGAAAATAATCCCATTTACAATAGATACAAATAAAATAAAATACCTAGGAAATAACTTGACTAAAGAAGTGAAAGATCTCTATAATGTAAACTATAAAACAATGATGAAAATAATTGAAGAAGACACAAAAAGTGGAAAGATAGCCCATGTTCATGGATTGGAAGAATCAATATTGTTAAAACTTCCAGACTACCCAAAGCAATCTACATATTCAATGCAATCCACATCAAAATAATGATATTCTTCACAGAAATAGAAAAAAAAATCCTGAAATTTATATGGCATCACAAAAGACCCAGAATAGTCAAAGCCATCCTGAGCAAAATGAACAAGACTAGAGGGATCAAATTACCTGACTCTAAATTATATTATAGAGGTTTAATAACCCAAACAGTATGGTACTGGCATCAAACCAGACACAGAGATCAATGGAACAGAATAGAGAACCCAGAAATAAATCCACACATCTATAGTGAATTTATCTTCAAAAAGTTGTCAAGAATTTATTTTGGGTAAAGAACAGTCTCTTCAATATATGGTGCTGGGAAAACTGAATATCCACATGCAGATGAAGAAAACTATACCATTATTTCTCACCCTCTAAAATGATCAAATCAAAATTGATTAAGGAGTTAAAACTAAAACCTGCAACTATGAAACTACTAAAAGAAAACATTAGGAAAACAATTCAGGACATTGGTCTGGGCAAGGACTTCTTGAGTAACATCCCCAAACCACAGGCAACCAAAGAAAAATTGGTCAAATGGGATCACTTTACTCTAAAAAGTTTCTGCCCAACAAAGGAAATAATGGAAAAAGTGAAGAGACAACCCACAGAGTGGGAAAAAATATTTTCAAAATACCCATCTGACAAGGGATTAATAACTGGAATATATAAATAGTTCCAACAGTTTAATAGGAAAAAATAAAATAATCTGATTAAAAATGGGCAAAGAATCTGAATAGACATTTCTCAAAAGAACATATACAATAGCCAACACCTATATGAAAAAATTCTCATCATCATTAATCATCAGAGAAATGCAAATCAAAACTACAATGAAATATCATCACACCCTACTTAAAATGGCTTTTATCAAAAAGACAGGCAATAATGAATGCTAGAGAGCATGTGGAAAAAGGCGAACCCTCGTACACTGTTGGTGGGAATATAAATTAGTGTAACCACTAAGTGAAACAGTATGGAGGTCCCTCAAAAAGCTAAAAATAAAACTTCCTTATGACCCAGCAATCTCACTGCTGGGTATATATCCAAGGGAATAGCAATTCAGCATATAAAAATGATATCTGTACTCGTAAGTTTATTGCAGCACTATTCACAATAGCCAAAATTGGGAATCGACTTAATTGTCCATGAAGAGATGAATAGAAAACTAAATTGTGGTGTATATATACACAATGGAATATTATATAGCCATAAAAATGATGAAATCCTGCCATTTGCAACAACGTGGATATAACTGGAGAACATCATGTTAAGTGAAATAAGACAAACACAGAAAGACAAATCTCATGTGTTCTCACTCATATGTGGGAACTAAATATTAAAACAATTGATCTCATGGAGACAGAGAGTAGAATGATTGTTACCACAGGCTGGGAAGGGTAGTAGGGAGGTAAGGATAGATTGGGGATTGTTAACCATGCAAAAGTATAGTTAAATAGTCAGATTGAATAAACAATATTTGACAGTACAACAAAGGGACTATAATCAACAATAAGCTAAGGTATACTTTAAAATATCTAAAAGAGTGGAATTGGAACTTTCCAAACACAAATAAATTATAAATGCCTGACGTGATGGAAATACCTCAATTACTCTAATTTGATTAATACAGATTGTATGCCTGTATCATAGCATCACACGCATTCTATAAATATATACATCTATTATATACCTATAATAATTAAAAATAAAAAGTAAAAAAATGTTGTGAATGTACTAATTACCACTCAATTTTATACTTCATAATGTTGAAATTCATGTTATGTATATTTTACCATTATAAAAAAAGAAAGAAATCTGGAGAAAGGGAACAGGGCAAAAATTACAAAGATGACCAAGGCCTCTTAGGTGACCACTGATTTCCATTTGTGCACTCATCTGTCAACTCCTAGATCTACTCTTTCTAGGTCTATGATGATTCTTCCTACACTCTGTCTATACAGATGTGGTTTTTTTGTATGCCTTTTAGGCCTACATTTTTTAGTCATTGCTGAATGTTTCTCAAATTGTACCTACATTCTCTCCTTAACCTTGCCAACAATCACAAAACTCCAATTCTTTTTACAGTGTACAATCATACCCACTGTTTGGATAAAAATATTTCTCTTTATTGAAATTGTCCTGTCATTCTCAGAAAGATATCATATGGAACTCTAGTAGAAATCAGGAGAATTTAAGATACAGCATGCTATAGTTAAAGAAATGTAGACTTTGGAACCAAGTAGATCAGTAATCCACAACTTACTCTATGACACAGGAAAAGTGAATTATCATAAACATCAATATTTGGTCTATAAAAATAGGATAGCATCTACTCTATGGGAGGTTATGATGATTAAATATGAATATGTTTAAGGTATAGTCACATGCAAGATATACTTGATAAATATTAGCCCCATTTCCCTCTTTTAGCTGTTTAGCTCTTTCACTAGCTAGATACAGAGTCTTTTCCCCATTTCCCTGTTTAGCTCTTTCACTAGCTAGATACAGAGTCTTCACCAAGTACTTTAATCTCTTTAGCTTCCATTGTCTTTGAATAAAATGAGGAATAAGAATAATATTGTATTCTTTAACAGTAGAGCAAAAGATGGGTAGAATTTAAATTTTATTTTAAATTTTAAAAGCTTTTGTAAAAAGCTTTATCTTTGTAAAATTTCTCTGGGTTGTTTTCATTTTATATAATGCAAGTTGCAGTAGTGTCCAGACTCATATCCTTATCATATAATGAAGGATAGTTTCATTATGTAATATTGTTTTTATAGAAATGCAACCTATAATTTCCAGAATTCACATAAAATCATATGCAATGATCTTGAATTATAAAAACAAACCTATGCCTACACGTGCACACAATTTCTTATAATGAGCAAACATTTAGATAGATGGAGTTTATAAAATGTTTTGAGTATTTCTTGTTCAAGTAAGCATCTAGAGCATGTTTTATCAAAATTGACTCAATTTTTTGTCCCACTAAGTTGACAGAAAATGCATAATTTTACCATTATACATTTTAAAGTACTTGGAATGAAAATATTTATAGTTAGCATGGAATGTTTCTTATGTAAATATTGTTTTACCAGTAGTATATACTGATAATCCCAGTGAATTACTTAAAATTTATTTATTTGCCTATTCAACCACTCAGATGGAAAACCTAAATCAATAAAAAATATATTGAATGACTATGATATGCCAGGCATCGTGATTCCTTGTACTCACAGACTTTGTAGTCTAGTAGGGCACATAGGTATTCATAAAATTGCCATACAAATTAATATAAAATTACACTCTAGGATGTACTACAAGAACCTTGGTGCCATGCAACTGAACAATAGAGAAATTTAACCTATAGCCAAGAGTTTCGGGAAAGGCTTATATTAGGTTTTCTCTTCACAAAGACACAGAAAAATTTCACTTATTTTTTAGATGTTAAATTGGATTAATGACATCAATGTTCATTTAGTTACCTAAACTTGTATTTCATAATCATCATAGATTTAGGCTTCTTTCTAGATGTCTCTTACTTCTAATCCATTACTATTAATACATCCTATCCTTTTGAACAATGTCTCACACATCTTGGCTTTTCTTTACATTTCCATTTTTGCTTCCGACAATTATGGGCTATTGCCTTATAGTTGAAAAACTTTAATGTTCCTGTCTATACTCTTTCCATTCTCTAATCCTTTCTGATCATTAATTCCACATAATCTTTCTTAAATTGCCCCAGTGTCTACCCTTGCAATCCGTCCCTAACTAAGTAGATTAAAAACACTGGGCCTTAGATCACCTGGTAGAGATTTTTCAACAGATAAATTTCTGGAGTTCCCATTCTTGACCTCTTGAATCAAAAACCTTGGAGATGGGGACCAGAAATTTGATATTTATAAAAGCTCTCTTGAAGGTTTTGATGTATACAATGGTTTGAAACTATTACCTCAATATACCTTTCCAGCTCTCTTGCTCTTCTTCCTTATACATATAAACAGGACTATAGCTATTTATTAACTACCATCTGCCTTTCCTATTTCTTTGTACATACTGTACTGTTTTCTCTGCTTAGCATGCCCTTTCCTCATATCTTTGCCATTGCAATCCTTATTTTGAAGGTTTCATTCCAAGGCTGCTTCCTCCATTGTGCTCTTGGAATTCTCCCAAGCTAGAATTGATTTCTCACTCTTTGAGAACTCCTGAATCATATCTTTTAAAGCACTTATGCCTTGTGTTAGAATATAATGTATTGCCCCTATTAGACCATAATCACATAAAGGTTTTTTCTTAGATAATTTGTACCTGCCATAATGCTTAGCTCAGTTCTTTGGGCATAGTAGTTGATAACATGATTTATTTGTTGAAAGAATGAAACAAGTTTCACTAATTTGCAAAGAGTAAAATTGCCTGTGAATGTACTGCTACCAAGGTAGCTCCTTTGGAACTACAAAAGCTATTAAAGTATGCATTGGCAATCTATGCTTTCCATAAATATAAATATATGAATATATTAACTCATATGGCTTCAATATATTCTATTTTCATTAACAGAGAATCTATCCCATTTTTCATTATTCAATAAATTTTTCTTTACACACTCAGTTCTACTCCATTTATTTTCAAATAGTAAAAGAGATGATATGTCTTCTCCAGAGATGATGCTGATGAAGTCATTCTGTGAATCACTAAGAAAACAGCATTGAAGTAGAAGGTTTCTTGGCACTTCTTGAAGTAGACTTTCCAAAGGCCACTTCCAAAGTTTGATTATTATTAACTTGTTTTTATCTAATGAATTAATTTACATCATGGACTAAAATTCAAAAAGAAAAAAAGACCATGCTATAAAATTAGTAGAATGATTATTAAAATGTCAAAAAGATGTTGATTTATACAAAAAAAAATATCTAATTGTTTGGATAAAATCAAGCACTTTTTATAAGTAGGGCTTAATGCCAATTAGTTTTTAGGAATAAGGCTTTTGGAGTAGAATATGTCCTAGATTTAAGTACTAGAAGTAACAAGGTATTTTATGCTTTGTAGGATGAATGTGAACCAACATGTAAATTTGCTCATAGTTCCAGGGCCTCTAGGAAGTATTTACAAGCCTAGAAGAGATTGTTCTTTTGAATTTATAAAGATTTAAATAAAAATGAAAAATAGTCCCCATAGCACTGAAGCCAGATAGCTCACTCACTCTGTGTGTGTGTGTGTGTGTGTGTGTGTGTGTGTGTGTGCGCGCGCGCGCGTGTGTCCTTCAGATTACCAATTCTCTTTTGTCATGAAGGATATATTTCCTTAGGGATTGTGAAACAGGCTTTGAGTCCCTTGTGGAACCCTCCTTCTGTCTCCTGTTCTTGGTGTCTTTGTCTCTTTGCTGTCATCTGAATGTGTAAAGTTCTCTACTGTGGTAATCCTCTTTTCTTCTGCCCAGACTTGAACCACTTTTCCCTGTCAAAAAGTATCCCATTTCTTCAGGAGTCATTTAGATAAGTGCTTCTCAAACTTTAATCTGCATATGACTCACTTGGCATCTTGTTAAAATGTATAGTCTTATTCAGGCTATGTTGGGACCTGCAGTTCTGCATTTCTAACAAAATCCTTGACGACGCCCATGCATGCCAGTTAGGGAAACAGCATTTTGAGTAGCAAGGTTTTAGGGGACAAAAAAAATCTCAATCAACTCAAGTTATCTGATAATGTCTTCAAAAGATTTACCCTGTTCAGAAAATACATTTTTAAATACACCTTCAATAACTCATATGTAAATATATTATGGAAATTTTAAACACTACAGTGATAGCCATGGAAAAAATAGTTGGAGCATGATTATCATTAAATCCTCAAATCATGCAACAAAGTAGACAGATGCTTTGCTTATAAAAATAGCCAAGCCTAATAATTAGAGAATGCAAGAGGCAAATATTAATTCCCGCACCTTATGGACGAAGAAACTGACTCCTAGTGATAGTAAATAACTGGTCTGAGGTAACAAAGATAATAACTGTATTATCAGAGGATTTGAATAGCGTTTTTTTTTTTTTTTTTTTTACTACAAACTATATCACTCAGCCTCCCTTATAACTAGGGAAATATAGCAGAGTTATAGGCTGAAAAACTCTTTAGGGGCCTTGAGATTTTTCAATCTTAACTCTTAGTTAGATGCAACTGGATTCTGGGGAAAATGGAAAACAGTGTTCATTTATTGTGTAATAATACATACACATGTGCACACATATGCACATATTATTAATGAAAAATAAAATTTTATATTCAGATAAATCTCTAAACTTTACATTTGGCAAAGTTGATTCAAAAAATATAGCAATGAGCATTCAAAATCCATAGATGATTTTAAGTAAATACCTATTAGAAGCATAGTTCAAGCGATACAAGCAGATCTACCATTCGACCCAGCAATCCCATTACTGGACATCTAGTCAAAAGAACAAAAGACACTCTACATAACAGACATCTGTACTCGGATGTTTATAGCAGCACAATTCACAATTGCAAAGATGTGGAAACAACCCAAGTGCCCATTAATACATGAGTGGATTAATAAAATGTTGTATATGTATACCATGGAATACTATTCAGCTATAAGAAACAATGGTGATATATCACCTCTTATATTTTCCTGTATATAGCTGGAACTCATACTACTAAGTGAAGTATCTCAAGAATGGAAAAATAAGCACCACATGTACTCACCAGCAAATTGGTACTAACTGATTAACATCTAAGTGGACATATAAGAATAACATTTATCGGGCATCAAGCAGGTGGGAGGGGGAAGGAAGGGATACATAATGAGGGAGATATGCACACTGAGGGGGATGGACACACTTGAAACTCAGACTCCAGGTGGGGGAAGGGAGGAAAGGCAACACACATAACTTAAACATTTGCACCCCCATTATATGCTGAAATTTAAAAAAAATTAAAAAAATAAAAGCATAGTTCTATTACTATCTTTAGAGTCTTCTAGATTTTTGTCCAGCATTAAATTTGATTAGGTCTTCTTAGTAACTTATAGAATTTAATTAATTAATTCTTTGTTTAAAGCCTTACTACTCTTTTCTGAGTAAAATTTTAATATACACCACACTGAATTATTACAATATAACTTAGAGTAAAATGGAATTGATGTTATCTGAAATACGTGAGAACAACAGCCTTTTAACAATAAGAAGTATTTATGTAGTACTTCCATCAACATGGCAAAATGACCTAACACCAAACTCTGCTCTAAGGACACAAAAATACTGAATACAATATAACTATTTTAATAATCATAATAAACCTTGATAGCAAAATTCCCAGCTTCCAGAAGTGAAGGAGGAACTCAAAAACCAGAGCGGTAAGTATATTAGCTGGTATTATGGTTACCAATCTGAACAAATCATAGGCCTTTACAGCCATGGGCTAAGCTGTTAAAGCCCTTATAGGAAAAGGAATCATGACCTTGTATCTTTGTAAGGCAGATAGCTCTAACTGAGAGCCCTGCATAGAGTCAGCATTATAAGTTTAGCTCTGGAAATAGAAGACTAGGGAAAGAATACTCCTGCCCAATGGCCCAGGGAAGCTTCCAGGAAACATACCTCTGTCCTGCTCTCTGGATATAAAACAAATAAAAAAGTACATCATGAGAAATGAAAGCTTTAAGCTTGTAATAAATTACCCCTATAAAATTTGTATTTATACTACACATGTGATACAGGAATGCAAGGTAAAGTTAGCATTGAAAACTGCTTCCTGGTATGTGAAATCCCTGGGGCCTTTTGCAGACAGGAATGCAAAAATTGCTTTCTAATGACATTTTAACAAACCATGGTACCAGGGACTTCCACAGGGAAAAAAACTGCCTCAATAATGAACATGAATGATTATGCACATACTCATATAATAAACACACAATATAAGTCACACATACATCTTTTACCCTAAAGAGGTTCTGCAGATGCAATGAACAGTAATCCTGAGGTTTAAAAATATTAAAAATAAATGCATATGAATTGATTAATGTATTCATGGGATTACAAACCATAGGGGGGAAAGCAAAGAAAATACTTGCAAAGATCAAATACCACTTCCAGAAATAAAAATAGTGTCACTGAATTTGTGGACTCAATTAATGCACAATTGAGGTAAAAAAAAAAAACACTGAGGAAAGATTAAAATACATAAAAATATTAAAGAGAAGGTGTAACACACATTTAACAAGCATTCTCAAAATAAAGAGAATAAAAAATACGAAGAAGCAATAATGAAAATTTGTGATGATTTTCCAGAATTTAAAGAAAACAAAAGTTCTCCCATTAAAAAAGTACAGACTCCATCAAGATAAATCAAATTGATACATGGAAAGAAGGTAGGAAAAGTGAGAAATATGAAATACAAACATTAAAAATAATCTGTGCAAAGATATGGTACCTCTAATGAAATGGCAGTCAAACTCACAACAGATTTCATATCGCCAACAATACAGGATAGAAGACACTGAATAACTATTGCCCAATAGCCAAGGGAAAAATAATTGCCGACCTACGATTTCATGCCCAGGTAAGTATCTAAGAGTGAATGTTGGCATTGTTGGCATATATGAATGCTACTCACTTGTGTACATTGATTTTGTAATATGAGATTTTGCTGAATTTACCAATTCCAGTAGTCTCTGAGCAGAATCATTGCAGTTTTCCAGATATAAGATCATATCATCAGAAAAAAGCAATAGTTTGACCTCTTCTGCCCCCATTTGGATACACTTGACTTCCTTCTTTTATCTGATAGCTCTAGTGAGGACTTCCAGCACTATGTTGAATATAAGTGGTGATAGAAGGCAAACTTGTCTGGTCGCAGCTCTAAGCGGGAATGATTTCAATTTTTCCCCGTTCAGCATGATGTTTGTTGTGGGTTTGCCATATCTGGTTTTATAATTTTTTTCAATTTATTTATTTATTTTCATTTTTAAAATTTCATAATATTATGGTGGTACAAACATTTTGCTCACATATAATGCCTTTCCATTGTCCAAGCCAGAGTAACAATCAGGCCCATCTCCCATAAAGTGCACTCCGTACCCATTAGTTACAAGTTTAACCATCCCGACCACCACCCTCCCACCCTCGCAGTACCCAATAAATATAATTTCCATGTGACTCCCTGAGTGTTAATAAGTTATTACAAATTTAATGGTGAGTACATGAGGTGCTGTTTTTCCATTCTCGGGATAATTCACTTAGCAGAATGAGTTCCAGCTCTATCCAGGAAAACACAAGAGGTGCTATGCTATATCACCATTGTTTTAGTGGCTAAATAGTATTCCATGATATATATACACCACATTTTACTAATCCATTCATGTATTGCTGGACACTTGGGTTGTTTCTACATCTTTGCAATTGTGTATTGTGCTGCTATAAACATTTGAGTGCAGATGTCATTTTAATAGAATGTCTTTGGTTCTTTGGAGTAGATGCCCAGTAATGGGATTGCTGCATTAAATGGTAGGTCTACTTATATCTCTTTTAGGTATCTCCATATTGCTTTCCACAGAGGTTATACTAGTTTTCAGTCCCACCTGCAGTGTATGAGTGTTCCTATCTCTCCACATCCACGCCAACTCTAATCATTAGGGAAATTCAAATCAAAACCACAATGAGACATCATTTATCCCCAGTGAGAATGGCCTTTATCAAAAAGTACCAAAACAATAAATTTGCTCTGTTGATTGTTTCCTCAGCTGTGCAGAAGATTTTTAATTTAATCAATTCCCATTTATTTATTTTAATTGTTCCCATGACTGTCATTGGGATCTTAGTCATAAATTTTTTGCCTAGGCCAATATCTAGAGGAGTTTTCCTATACTTTCCTCTAGAATTCTATGGTTTCATGCCTTACATCTAAGTCTTTTATCCATCTCGAATTAATTTTTGTAGATGGTGAGAGGTAGGTGCCCTGTTTTGTTCTTCTGCATGTGGTTATCCAATTTTCCCAGCACCATTTATTGAATAGGGGTTCTTTCCCTGTGTATGTTTTTGTGTGCTTTGTCAAAGATTAGTTGGGTATAAATAGTTGATTTTATATCTGCGTTCTCTGTTCCATTGGTCTAGGTCTCTATTTTTGTACCAATAACATGATTTTTTTTTACTATGTGCCAAGCATTTTGCCAAGCAATTATCACATTTACTTCAACTTTCGGTTTTTATTTTTTTTTTTATTTCAGCATATTATGGGGGTACAAATTTTTTCCTGTATTTATTTATTTATTTTTTATTTCGGCATACTATGGGGGTACAGATTTTAAAGTTTCAATAAATGCACTTTCCCCCCTCCCCCCACAAGTCTGAGTTTCCAGCATGACCATCCCCCAGATGGCGCACATCTCACTCATTATGTATGTATATACCCGCCCCCCTCCCCCCTGCCCAATACCCTATTACTGTAGTACCTATGTGTCCACTTAGGTGCTGCTCAGTTAATACCAGTTTGCTGGTGAATATATATGGTGCTTGTTTTTCCATTCTTGGGATACTTCACTTAGTAGT
>VSMD01138808.1:0-56919 GCA_008750895.1 Mirza zaza | reverse complement strand
CCCCATTAAGCTTTGTGGAAATTCAGAGATAGAAGCAGTTGTTCCAGGGAAAAAGGGATGGATCAGAGAAGGATTCTGGGTGAGGCTGCATTTGAACTGACCCTTAAAAGATGAGGATATAACCAAAAACCTATGGTATAGAGCAAAAGCAATATTAATAGGGAATTTTATAGCAATAAATTTCTACATCAGAAAAGAGAAATCTCAAACAACCTAATGATATACCTCAAGGAACTAGAAAAGCAAAAACAAACCCAAAATTAGTAGAAATAACTAAAAGAGATCAGAGCAGAAAAAATTTAAGACTAGAAAAACAATACAGAAGATCAACAAAATGAAAAGTTAGTTTTTTGAAAAGATAAAATTGACAAACCTTTAGTTAGACTTAAGAAAAAGCGATAAGATCCAAATAAAATCAGAGACAAAAAAGGAAGCATTATAACTGATACCACAGAAATACAAAGGGTTATTAAAGACTATTACAAACAACCATATACCAACAAATAAGAAACCCTAGAGGAAATGGACAGATTCCTGGATATATATAACCTACCAAGATTAAACCAAGAACAAACAGAAACCCTGAATAGATCAGTAACAAGTAACAAGATTGAATCAGTAATAAAGGCTTCTAACAAAGAAAAGCTCAGGACCAAATGGCTTTACAGCTGGATTCTACCAAACATTTAATGTTTAATGAAGAACTAATACCAATTTGTTGATAAAAACTTTCAACAAATTGGGTATAGAAGGAACATAGCACAATAAAGGCCATATATGACAAACTCACAGCTAAATTATACTAAATTGGGAAAAGCTGAAAGCTTTTTGTCTAAGAACTGGAACAAGACAAGGATATCCACTTTCACTACTGCTATTCAACATAATATTCAAAAGTCCTAGCCAGAACAGTTGACAAGAGAAAAAAATAAATGACATCCAAACTGTAAAAGAGGGAGTCAAATTGTTCCTTTTTGTAGACACCATGATCTTTTACATAGAAAAACTAAAGAATCCATCAGAAAATTCTTAGAATAAGAACTGATCAGCAAATTCAGTAAAGTGGCAGATACAAAGTAAATGCACAAAAATCAGTGGCAGTTGTATACACCAGTAATGAACCAGCTGAGAAAAGAAATCAAGAAAGCAATCGTGTTTACAGTAGCCACAAAAAAATAAGTAAAGTACCTAGAAATAAATCTAACCAAGGAGGTAAAAGGTCTCTACAATGAAAACTATAAAATACTGATGAAAGAAATTGAAGAAGACATAAAAAAATGGAAAAACTTTTCATGCTTATAGTTTGTAAGAATTAATATTGTTAAAATGACCATACCTCCCAAAGCAGTATACAGATTCAGTGCAGTCTCTTTCAAAATACCAATGACATCCTTCACAGAAATAGAAGAAACAATCCTAAAATTTGTAGGGAACCACAGAAGACCCAAATAGCAATAGCCAAAGCAATACCAAAAACAAAGAATAAAGCTGGAGGCATTATACTACCTGACTTCAAAATATACTGCAGAGCTATAGTAACCCAGACAGTTTGGTTTTTAAAAAGAGAGACACATAGGCCAGTGGAACAGAAGAGAAATAAATCCACATAATTACAGCCAACTGATTTTCAACGAAGGTATCAAAAAATAAATTAGAGGAAGGACACCCTCTTCAGTAAATGGTGCTGGGAAAACTGGATATCCTCTGCAGAATGAAACTAGACCTTTATCTCTCACCACATACAAAATTCAACTCAAAATGGAGTAATTAAGATGTAAGACCTAAAATAATAAAACTACTAGAAGAAAACATAGGTAGAGAAAATGCTTCAGGATATCGGTCTAGGCAAAGATTTTACCATGTTTCCCCGAAAATAAGACAGGGTCTTATATTTATTTTTCCTCAAGAAGACACCCTAGGGCTTATTTTCAGGGGGTGTGTTATTTTTTTTTTTAAGTACAGTACAACAATTTACATTTATTCAAATATAGTTAAGTCATCATCTTCTGGAACATCATCGTAACTCTCCAAATCCCGAAGTCCATCCTGAATTTCTTGCGGCTCTATTTCCTTTAGAACCATTGGCCCCAATATCTTATGTCGAGCAATAGAGCTCTCATGGGGCAGATGAGAAGGGCTGCTTGTCTTCTTTACCACTCGAAATGCATGGGTTGTGCAGATGCGCTGCGTAGCCACGCCCATCACTAGGTCTTATTTTCAGGGTAGAGTTTATATTGCACAAATGCTTAGAAATCCTGCTAGGGCTTATTTTATGGGTAGGTCTTATTTTCGGGGAAACACGGTATGGTTAAGACTGCAATAACACAGGCAACAGAAACAAAAATAGACAAATGGGACTGTATCAAACTAAAAAGCTTCTGCACAACAAAGGAAACAATCAACAAAGTGAAGAGACAGCCCACAGAATGGGAGAAAATATTTGCAAACTATTTATCCAACAAGGGACTAATCCAAAATATACAAGGAATTCAAACAACTCAACAGCAAAAAAAAAAGAAAGAAAGAAACCAAATAATCTCATTTAAAAATGGGCAAAGGACCTTAATAGACATTTCTCAAAAGAAGATACAAAAATGTCCAACAAATAAATGAAAACATGTTCAACATCATTAATCATCAGGGAAATGCAGATCAAAACCACAGTGTGATATCATCCCACCCCAATTAGAATGGCTATCATCACAAAGACAAGAAATAATAGATGTTGCTGAAGGTACAAGGAAAAAGGAACTCTTACACACTATTACTATCTTACACACTGGTAGGAATGTAAATTAGTATAGCCACTATGGAAAACAGTATAGAGTTTTCTCAGAAAACTAAAAATGGATCTACTGTACAACCTAGCAATTCCACTAGTGCATTATTTCTCCACAGGAAAGGAAATCAGTATGTCAAACCAAAACCTGCACCCCCATGTTTACTGCAGCTCTGTTCACAATAGCAAAAATATGAAATTGGTCTAAATGTCTGTCAGCAGATGAATGGATAAAGAAGATGTGGAGTATATGGACTATTATTCAGCCATAAAAAGAATGAAATCCTGTCACTTACAGCAACATGGATGAGCCTGGAGGATATTATGTTGAGTGAAATAAGTCAGGCACAGAAAGATAAATACTATGTTATCACTCACATAGAAGTAAAGAACAGAATAAAGGTCATTAGAGGATGGGAAGGAAGGGTAGGGAGAGGTTGGGTAACAAATTTACAGATGGGAAGAATAAATTCTAGTGTTCATTAGCATTATAGGCCCAGTACTGGTCTGTGGCCTGTTAGGAACTGGGCCATACATCAGTGGCTATGCTCCACCTCCCCCTACCCCGGTCCGTAGAAAAATTGTCTTCCTTGAAACTTAGGAACTGGGGGCTGCACAGTAGGAGGTGAGCAGTGGGCAAGCAAGTGAAGCTTCATCTGTATTTACAGCCGCTCTCTACTGCCTGAGCTCTGCTATCTCTCCCCCGGCCCCCGGCCCCCCCCCAATCCATGGAATAATTGTCTTCCAAGAAACCAGTCCCTGGTGCCAAAAAGGTTGGGAACCACTGAGGTTATGGATCTGCCCTGATTTGATCATCACACATTGTGTACACATATTCAGGTGTCACTCTGTATCCCATAAATATGTACAATTACGTTGTTAATTAAAAATAAAAGGGGGAAAAAGAGGATGTAGAGGTAAAGAGGGAACTCAGTTGTGTTTCTGAATGTCCCAGCCAGAGAGGACGTGATGCCATTTAGAAGAAGAGAAGCAGGCTGTTGTCAAGGCTGAAAGCCTGGCCTTGAGTCAAGCAGAGCTGGGCTCTGCCTGGACTTAGCCATTCATCTACTGTGACTAGCCAAGTTCCTGAACTCTCTGAGCCTTGGATCTCTTTACCCTTAAAAAATAGGTAATAATGATGCCAGTAATGATAATAATAATGTTTTATAAGGTAAGTTCTGAATAATGTGTATTGGCCAAGAGCAGTGGCTCACATCTGTAATCCTAGCACTCTGGAAGGCTAAGGTGGGAGGATTGCTCGAGGTCAGGAGTTCACCACCAGCCTGAGCAAGCATGAGACCTTGTCACTAATTAAAAAAAAAAAAAAAAAAATAGAAGAAATTAGCCAGGCATGGTGGCACATGCCTGTAGTCCCAGCTACTTGGGAGGCTGAGGTAGGAGGATCGCTTGAGCCCAGTAGTTTGAGGTTGCTGAGAGCTAGGCTGATGCCACAGCACTCTAACCTGGGTGACAGAGCAAGACTGTCTCAAAAATAAATAAATAAATGTATGCTGGTATGTGTATAAAATTCTCAACTCCTAAGTTTTAGGTCAAGCATATAATACTTGGTAAATGGTGGCTCTAGAAAATGCAGGAAGTGGAGGAGGAGATTTGAAATGCATGCTGATTGTGATTTTAGGAACTTTTTTTTTTTTAATGTGTGTGTGTGTGTGTGTGTGTGTGTATACACACACACATACATATACATATTTAGGTGTAGGTGAATGATTCTCCAGGTCATTTTTATTTGTGTATATTCATGGGGTACAGTGCAGTTTTGCTACACTGATATTTTGCATTGTGGTAAAGTCAGGGCCTTCAGTGCATAAGTCACTGAAATAACGTACATTGTACCCACCAAGCAACCTCCCATTCTACCCCCATGGCGAACCTCCTGAGCCCTCACCACATGCTGAGCACACTTCTGGGGTAGACCTTAGTTAGAGGCATCCCCAAGGCTGGGAACATTGAGGTGCTTGTGGCAGCACAGCTCAGGTTGGGTCAGCGGGGACCACTTGAGTTGAAGGCACAGCAGAATGTCCCAGAGGAGTGACCGAGAGGCTGTGGGAGATGTGGGAAGTGACCTGGCAGCAGCACGGTCAGGGCTGGGGAGTCATCTGCCCAGGAGGAGCTGCTGTCACCAGGGGAGAACGGTGAAGAGCAAGTCAGAGGACATCTGTAGAGAACATGAGGGGCGGGGAGGAGCCACAGGAGACAGAGAATGCCTTGAGGACAGGCCGGCATGCAGAACACAGTACCTGATACATGAGACAGGACCCAGAAGCACCTCCAGAATAAAGGGTGGATGAAAAGAAACACTGGTGGGTGTCAGCAAAACAGTCGTCAAGGGCTTTTTCTGAGTGTGGCTTTCCCTCTAACCCAGCGGAACCCTAGGCCTGTCGTACACCTCTGTTTAAGGGCAAGGACGCTTTCTCATGGTGGAAAACACACTCTCCTGAATGATTCAGACTCTTCGAATGTGATGTCTGATGCTAAACTATTTAATGACATGTAAACGTTCGGAAGGAGTGATACACCCTGTCCCCTCCTAAAAGACCTTCTAATTATGTAACTAATCTCAAAGTTATTCATAGCAGCTTTGGAAGACTAGACCCATGTTTTTAAGAAGAAATAGAAGATAATTTGACATAGTAGCCAATGTTTGTGGCAAATGAGGCTTGGTGTGTTTTCTTACTTCTGCAAGCCCCTGACAGAGTTAAGGGGAGAAACTTGGCTGTGTAGTCACCTCTGTGTCTCCACCACCACTTATTAATCTTGCCTCCCCACTCCTTTTTGTGTTAAGTTTATTTTGTTTCAGCTTTCTTTGTTCTGCTAGTATTTCTTTTTTCCTGACTGAGCCAATGCTCAGATTTATTTCGTTTTTTAGAGATAGCATCTCACTCTGTCATCCAGGCTGGAGTGCAGTGGTGCAGTCATAGTCCCAAACTCTTGAGCCTAAGTGATCCCCCCACCTCAGCCTCCCAGTATAAGCACACACCACCACGCCCAGCTAATTTTTTTTTTTTTTTTTTTTAGAGATGGGGTCTTGCTTTGTTGCCCAGGCTGGTCTCAAACTCCTGGCTTCAAGCAATCATCTCACCTTGGCCTACCAAAGTGCTGGGATTATACAGCCACTGCACCCAGTCTCAGACTTATTTGCATAAAAGATCCCCTTTAGTGCTTTGGGACTGGTTACTAATTTTGATGGTCTTCTAGGTCTTTAAATATTAAAAAATTTTAAGTGTGCTTTTCTGGGGTTTAATATAGTGTTTTTCAACCTTTTTTAACTCGTGGCCTACCAGCCAAGATTTTGTGGCATCGGCCTTTCTGTAGATTCTATTACGAAACAATAGGTGAGTCTGTGTGTTTGTTTTCAAAGTATGAAATTATAGTATTGACTACACCTTTTCAGACTTAACACTGTCCTTCCGTGCTATATTCTCCTTTCCCAGTTTTTGATCAGTCACCCTAAGTGAAATATATTCTTCTTCTTAAGAATCACTGGCCTTAAAAACAGAAGTAGAGGTGTATTCATCCATTTATTCAATTAATAAGTACTTTACACCAAGCCAGAGAAAAGCCTGGCCTTATTAGAATCTGCAGTCTTGTGGGAGAGTCAGGTAAATAAATAAAGACATAAATAATCAGAGAGTGTAATCAGTGATATTAAGGAAGTCAGAAAGAAAAGTATGTAATGGCATGTGAAACACTAATTCCTTTGTTTTTGAGGTGATTCAGGGGCCTGGATTTTGCTTGGTTTATGGTTACAGGATCTCTTTGGACTGATGCACTGCATCAGAAAGTCCCTAGATGGCGATAAAGATGCAATTGCTAGAGAATCTTACCATTGTCTATTATCTATTATCCATTTATTTCCAAGAGGAAAGTTACACTTCCTGATATTGAGCATTTGTTGTTTTGCTCCAAGAGCAGGAAAGCTGCCCTGGCTTTTGGGAACCAGCAGCATCGTTTGATGGGGCGAGTGTTTCGCTGGCCCTGAACACCCGCGTTATTCCAGTTCTGCCCCTCGTGGCTACATGACTTTGATCAGGCCAAGCCCCTGCTTTCTTGGCTATAAAATGGGGACAATAATACCCAACCCATGTACCTCACAGAGTTGTTGTGAAAATTAAGAGCTACAACTATTATGTATCCATAAAAATTAAAAGTTTTTTCAAGAAGGTAAATCTAGAAAAAAAATCAAGAGGAATAGCACACACAAATGCGTTTTGAAAAATACAAACCATTATACAGATGCCAAGCCATAACAGTCACCTTACTGATACAAAAATAAAATAGTTTCTGAAACTGCAGTGACTGACACTACAGTTAAATGTTGATTTGGGGTAAACATAAGGGGTCTATCGTGTATAACATCAGTAGGGCAGAGAACAAATTATATAGGTATGACCATTTAATCCTAAAGTAGATTATAATTTTATTGAAATTAACAGTGTTTATTTTCAAGACTATGTTTGAGAAATAATTAAGTCAATATTGGTACTGACTTGTAATTGATTATGGGAACTATCGGAGCTTACTCTACCAAGGGAGAAGGCTAGCAGTAATTAAGCTTTTCTTTTGATACACAGAATATAAAAAGCTCTTTTGGAGCCTTTCTGGATCATCAGGTATCTACTATCCTGTGTCGAACATTTGGTGTGGCAATGTTCTTAGCTTTTTTGTTTCTTTTTTTTTTCTTTTTTCCCTTAATGTTTGCAGAAGCTGTTGTCTATGAACATGATTAAACCATACACCTTAAATAAAGAAGTATTTGCCAAAGTGCCAGCATATAGTGCCTGGCAGATACCAGCCACTTCAGTGTCACTTTGAATAAACAAAACTAAGAACATAAACACTACTCCTGTAACAGCTTTTAAAAACAAACTCTATTTTTTTTCATAAGGTATCAGTTCCCAAAAGTCAAATGGAATGGTAGAGTTTTTTTGTGTTTGTGAAATATTACAATAATACCATTACTGCTATTCTATATTTACCTCTAGAGAAAGTTGAGTCCTTTTGTTAAATCTATAGAAATCAATGTCTAACTTACATAACTGTTGTTCAGGCCTCCAATATAATGAATGGGTAGTTTGTGATTTCTAGAATAATGCAGAAGTAGAGGAAAAAATAATTCTGGTATTTTCCTTTTTCTAGGTAACACGTTACATTAGGATCTTCATTATTTAGAAAAGTCTTTTTTATTTTTTGAGAAAAACTTCAGGCAGTTTGCTATGACTGAAAAAAAAAGTTGTAGAGAGAAAAATTCTATTCTATGAATACTTTCATGTTTCAACCTGTGTCCCATTGAAAGTTTAGCCTACACTCTGCTCTTTTTCTATTGATTTTCTATTGATAGTGCTGTGTTCCTTCTTTCTCTGTAGATTTTGTGATGATTATAGTCAGTTATTGGTTTAAAATGTGTGTGTGTGTGTGTTTTACCCATTGTACCTAAATGATAATTTAGACCCACTAGTAGTCTTTGTTGACTGGCCTTTTGTTCCTTAAAAGCACACACTCTTCTTTCCTTTGTTGTAATTTTATTTTTTTAACAACAATTTTTAAAAGCCCTATTTGTGAGTTATTGGACTGATGGACTTAGTCATATCCAGCGTTTCGCTTTTGTCTCTGTGTATCATACCACATTTTGATGTGTGGAAGTGATTGCATACTGACTGTTTTGTGTCTGTGAGACAGGGATTAACCTTCCTGCCCCCATTCAATTTCCTTTCTAGGTCCAACTGGCCCACCTTCAACACTCCCTCTAAGCACCCAGACCTCTAGTGGCAGCTCCACCCTATCCAAGAAGAGGCCTCCTCCCCCACCACCCGGACACAAGAGAACCCTATCCGACCCTCCCAGCCCACTACCTCATGGGCCCCCAAACAAAGGCGCAGTTCCTTGGGGTAAGTTATTCTAAAGTCAGGGCCATCGCTGCCTGGGGCCAGGCAGTGTGTGGGGCTCCACTGGGCAGGGGACAGTTAGCACCTTCAGAAAGTGTGCCAAAATACACACCTCTAGGATGAGGGCTTGGATGCGTATGAATATGATTATACCTGGTTCTTAAGGCCAAGGAACATTTTGATAAATATTTAGGGCCATTAAAAACTATTAATAGTAACAAGGTGCTGAGCATTTCCTATATTACATTCAATCATAATAGCAGCTCCGTGAGGTAGGTATTGTTAGTCTCATTTATAGATAAGGAAACAAAGGCTCAGGAAAGCAAAGTAATCCACTTTCCTCACAATGTCCAGAATGGTTTTCTTATAAAATATAAATCAGATCATGGTCACTGTTCTCTTTAACACCCTTTAAAGAGTTCCTGTTGAGCTTCAGATAAATGCAAATTCCTGTCACCAAGGGCGTACAGGGCCCTGCATGATCAAGCTCGTATCTCCCAGGCCCTTTCATGCTGCTCTGCTCTGGCTACCCGCCTTCTCTCCCGTCTTGGGATACGCTGTCCTCTGCCTCCTGAGGGCTCTTCCACTCCCTGGAACTCTGTCATGCTCTGTGAAAGGCTGGCTCCCTTTCATCCTTCAGTTCTTCGCTTTCATGTTTGTCTCCCTGACCTTCTTTAAAGGAGCTTCCTTCCTCCCTGCCCATTTCCTCCTAAGCACCTTATCACAATTGAGAAATATTCGATTTATGTCTCTCTGCCCCACTAGAATGTAAGTTCCATGACATTGGGACCTCGTCTGTCTAGTTCTCACCTGTGTTTACTAGAATCATGCCTGGCACATGGTGAATATTCAGTCATCACTTAAATGTGAATAAACTTACCCAGAGTCAGCTAGGTTAATCACTTCATTGACGTTGACTGCTAGGGACATGTTTCTGTCTGTAAGGGACATAATTCCCATCTTTACTATTAGCCTGCTAGCAATTTAGGGGTCACCCCATTGCCCAGCAGAGTCCTGGTCCATGATGGGTACACAGAGACGCTTTGCTGAATGAATGTGTTAGTTTGTGTGTCTCACCTTGTCCTGCTATTGTTTCATTGTGATTTTCTTCTTTTTTATTTTTAATTGTGCTACGTGTTCAGCATAATGCTTTTAAAGGCCTCCTCAAAAGCCTATATCAAGTGTTGTGAATGTTTGAGTTTTGGGGAAAAGCCGTACTATCCACTTGCAGATTGGCACACCTGTTCATCCTGTGGTCCAGATGCCCCACATGAGTGTCTGTGGGCATGTCTCTGCGTTAAGCTGTTCATTCTCTGACTCTGCTTGCTTATTTGGGGCACTTACGATGCCCATTGCTTGGGCCTTCTCAATCCATGTATCCATGGTCTAATGAAGGACACATGTGGGTAAACAATTACAGTACGTGTCTCTGCTGTCAGGATAGACATGTTACCTAAATACTGTAGAAATGCTGGAAAATTGAGTGTCAGACTTTGTGGGAAAGCCAGGGACGGTTTACAGAGGAGGGAGACATTCAAGATTGCTGTTAATGAACTAGTTCCCAGAATGAGGAAGCCAGGCAAGAACAATCAAGGTATTCAGGCACGAATGCACACAAACACTTAAGGATGTCCTTGGCATTTAAAGAGATCACATTCCATGGCCTTAAAATCTCCCTATTTTGTCAAAAAGGACTTTCCCCCAAATAACATTCCATTGAAAGTCATAAATTTGGTATGCAGACTTTCATACCACAAATAACAGATTAGACTTCCTTCCAACTTTCCCTCAATTTTAATCCTCTTGTTTAATTAGTTTTATTTTTGTGTAAAGTTTACTTTTATATAAAGTACCTGTATTCATGTTATATAGACTCAAAACATTCTACAAATAGATTTACCAAGTCCTGTTTTCTAACTTGAAAGTCATCATATTTTTAGATTTCTTTCACTTTACCCCTTGATCTGAAGAACCGAGCTTGTGAAGTAGGCAAGACGAGAGGCCTGCTGCCAGTGTGTGTGTCCCCTCCACCCCAGTCTGTTTATAAGCCACCTGTTCACACCACTCCTCTAGTACACCAGACAGTCTCACCAGCCAGCCATGGAGCAGCACTGTCGTCACTCCCATGACCTGCCTGCAGCACAACAGCCTCTTTCCTTAGCTGGAGGAAGTTTCCACCTGTCGAGTTTGGAAGCTTCTCCCACCACATTCCTGTTTCTGGTCTCAGGGGCGCCTCTGGCGTTCAGCTTGTTTGCAGAGTATCCGTGACTGACAGGTCCTAGCTCCACTGACGATCACAATTTTCTGTCTGCCAGTTATTAGCCCTGCCCGATCCTCCATGCTGGCCTTTCAGAAGATGAATGGACTAGGCAGGGGAAGTAAGCAGGGCAGTTGCTGTTGAGACATTGGCGAGAAGGAGGGCCAGAAATCTCAACCTTCAATGCATCTACTTCACAGAAGGCCACACTTCCTTCATTACAAAGGCTCTGTCTTTCCCCCTCTCAAATTCCATTTCATGCGCTTATGAATTCTCAGTACAGGTTTATGGCTCATAATAAAAAAAGAAAATGATAATTCTTCATTATTTAGAATCTTCAGATAAAAATCTGCTTGTATAATATGTTACGAGGTTAACATGTGTAAGGGCCCTCACACGGTGCTAGGCACTGTGTTAATAAGCACTTTGCATGTATTAACTTATCTAATTCTTAACCACGGTTACAGAGCAAAAATGCTATTACCTTGACTTTAAGGTCACAGATGCAGAAAGGTTAAGTAACTTGCCCCATTTCTAACAGTACGTGGGGGTCCAGGACTTGTCTCCAGCTTGTATGGCTGAGAGCCAGCACTCCTCCCACTCTCCACATACTGCTCCGTGCTCGTGAAAGGCAGGCGAGTAAGCCGATAGCCATTCCTCCTTGTAGCAGTGGTTTATGTGCCCATGGTGCTGGCATGGGGAGAAAATGATCCACTCAGCACAGGTAGCAGTAGCCCAGCGAGCCCCACATGCTCCATTGGCTACTACCCCATCCACCTGCAGCATGGCAGCCTGCTGTGTGGTTCCGGCTCTGCCCAGGCAGGGAGGGCCACTCCACTTTTCCCTGCCAGAACCACAGTGTCCACAGTGCCCAAAATAGTGCCAGCATCATATTACCAAAGTCTCGCTTCTGTGACGAATTCAGCCATCTGTCTCAGGAGACTTCTAAGGCAGGCTGTTGCTAACAAACAGATAGCCCTGTGGGTAGATTCAAATTTTGTGAGGACTTTATGATTTTTGAGGTGGCATTTCATTAAACCTTCTCCTTTTTTAATAACCTACTTTATAAAAGATCAACTCATATTTTAAGACAATTTAAATAAGGAAATGAGAACAAAGGAAGAATAAAAGTAGCAAAGTAAGATGGAGTCCAGGAGTGTGATTCCTTCACACAATGCATAACATAAGGTCACATATAGTGGCTGGAAGTGGACCACAGATTTGACCCTAAGGGTCTTACACGCAAGAGCAAAAAAATATGTAATCACTAATCATCTAGTTCATGGTGGCCGTAAGATCAATCCTGTTCTCACGCTTGAGATTCTTGTAATTACGACCTGAGAGGAATTTCCCTTGGGGTCTCCATCCTTTGGCATTTAAAGAAGTGTCTGCAGTGCACATGTTGGGAAGCCGTAATGTGCACAGAATGAACGTTCCAGAAGCCTAAGTTCTGATCCAAGTTCAGCCAGTCCCTGGCTAAGTAACCTCTGGGAATCACATTCATCTTTGACCACTGGGACTTAAAATTGTGTAGGTATATATTTTTTTTATACAGAGCAGATAATGGATGAAAAACTATACCACAAGTTCATTCACTTCTCATATTTCAAGGCCAGAACTTCCAGGTAAAAAGGCTCAACGTTTGGAATGTCTGACCTGAGGCATGCACATTTACTTATTTGAAGTAGCATTGGCTTATGAAAGAGCTTGTGTATCGAAATTTCTTTATTTTTTCTTTTTCTGGGATTCTCCAATAATTTTTCATGTCTGCTTCTCCCCTTGCCCCCAATTCTGTTTTGCACACAGTACTGGACATCATAGTGGCTACTACCATTTATAGATTGTTTGCATGTACCAGGTGCCATGCACTTGTTCATACATTATTGTATTTAGCTGTCACTGTCATCTTGTAAGACACTGGCACTGTCCCCAGTTTACTGATGACTGAATTGAAGGACAGAGAAGTCAAAAGACTTGCAAAAGATCACAAATCCAGGCACTTCAGAACTGGGATTTAAACTCACTTCTGGCTCCAAAGGTCATGTACTAGTTCACTATTCCAGAAGACTCCTGGAGCCTCCAAGCCATTCACTGAGCCAATGTCCTCCTCCTTCTAAAGACTCTTGGCTGCAGCTTCTAAGCTATAATAAGTGACCAAGAGTCTCGACCACAGTTTCTTTCATTGCTTGCCCAAGATGTATCTCCAGCTCTCTCTTACACACGTCTGTATGATATACCAAGGTCCTTTTCCTTTTTCTTTTTTCTTTTTTTAGAGATGGGGTCTCACTATGTTGCCCAGGCTGGTCTTGAACTTCTGTCCTCAAGCAGGACTCCTGCCTCAGCCTCCCAAGTAACTGGGATTATAGTCTTGAGCCACTGTGCCTGACATCAAGGTCATTTTTCTAAATTGCATGGAGAAAGAAAAAAGGATTGAGCTGCTTCCATACTTTTGCTCCTCTTTTCAGTACTATCTTATTTTCAGAAATTTTTCTAAACCACATTTTTCTTCTCAGGCACAGCAGGTAGCCTTTTCCTAGCTATGAGAGTGACAGGATTCTTGTCAGCTGGACGCCTACCTACCCAGGTGTGTGGGCAACAAAGTTGATGAGTCAGTACTCTTGGTCCTTTCTTTTTTTTTTAGCAGAGACTCCCTGACTGCCAGACATTGGCTCCCTTGTGCCAGACATTGTGCTAGAAAGTGGGGTTACCAAGATGTAGACGGCAGAGTCCCTATCTTTGAGGTGCCACTCACAAATCAGCATCATTTCTGTTACATTCCATCAAAGAGCTATGAATAATAAAAATACCATTTATATTATGCTTCCTGGGGATGGCGCTATGCCCCACACGCCATAGCTTATTTCTTTTAATGCTCATACCCATCTAGTATAGTAGGTGCTATGGTTATTCTCATTTTATAGATGAGGGAATTGAGGCTTAACAGAATAAGCAGTGTCATCCAAACTCATACCCACTGTCAGTGAAACAGCTGGAATTCAAACCAGGCTTGTCTGGCTCCACAGTCTGTACCCTTAAGCATTCCTCACAAGAAGTTGGTCACAAGGCAGTGGTCAGGTCAGCTAGGGAAAAATTCTCACAAAGTGAGTTTGGAAATGTCCTTTAATGGTTGTATAGGAATTCAAAGAGTGAGGGGGTCGGGCATTGCAGGGGAAATTAACAGAAGGGGCAAAGTTACAGACACGTGAAAACACACAGTGTCTTTGGAGAATGGAGACTCACTTTGAGTGGCCAGAGAGGAAGGTTAAATAAGGACTCTGGACACCCAGGCCTGTGGGTATCGGGCAGCAGCCCCTGACATGATGACTCATCTGTGAATGAACACAGCAGAGCCAGGGGGCTTTTGCAGCCCTCTTGGTCTCAATTTCACTTGTGCATAGCTCATGCAAACTGGGTTCATGATTCCTTGAGCGGAATGTTTTCTACCTGGAAAGGGAATTAGCAGATGCAACAGTTTATTCCCCAAACACAGAACTTTCTTTGGCATTTTTGTTGTTATGGCTCATTTAATTCTGTAAGTGTTAAGATTTGATATCCAGCCCTGAATACTCAGCATTGAGCACAGTGCTAGAAAGAAATGCTTACCTTGGGACCACAGCTCAGAGGATTGACCAAAGAAGTGCTTAAATACTAAGTTATGGGCTCATGGAAATACACTGATGGTTAGAAGGAGTATCTTATTAAAATTAAACAGAACTAAATTTGAAAGTCTTTGGTTCTGGTAATGCCAGTTTAGCTTGTTTCTTCTTGTATCAGTGTTACAGAACATTCTGTCCAAGAGGTCCAGTCTTAGCACTCTGCTAGCCTCAACCTCCACGAGGTGCAGTAGGACTGGGTGGGGTTAGAGTGTGGGAGTTCAGAGGACAGACCCTGGAGAAGGGCTGCCAGCACTGTGTCCTAGCTCTGACCCTTTCCCAGCTACTTGACCTTGGATAATTGACTTCCCTTCTCTCTGTGTTTCTTAGTATATAAAGTGATGATTATATTATCTCATATTCATAATTACTGTGAGTACTTAGCACAACACCTTGCTCATCATAAGTGCTTAATAAATGGTTGTTGCTGCTATTAATGTTACTGTTGGAGCATCATAATAGGAAATGGAGAGCACATAGATTTGTCGTCAGAACTCCTAGGTGCACCATCTACTTGTGGGGCCTGCAGCTAGCTACACATGCATTTAGCCTCACTTCATTTTCTTTAAAAAGGCGGTAATGATGCCAGTCTCATGTTATGAGGAAGGATGGCTGGGTGCATATAAAAGCATATGGGTAACTGTTGGTGCTGTTGGGCAGATACTATTAATATGTAGTGAGGATTGGTTCAGTTCTTTTCTCACTCCTGTCGTCTTCATCTACCCTCATGTTTCTGAGCCACCTGGGCCAACCCCTTCCCAGGGCCACCTGAGCAGTATTACAGATCTCTAGGCAGGGGAGGAAGGGGATCAACTGAAGGAAGAGAGCACTTGGCGTTTCCAGAGCGGTCACTGGAAGAGAGAGCAAGTGGGCCCCCGAGACAGTGCATCCCTGCAGGTCTCAAGGATTCCTCCCGGGTGCCAGGCTGCCTTGGAGCCCCAGGACTGCCCTGTGCTCCTCCCACCATAGAATGGGTCACAGAAGAGCCCACTTTTATTCTTACCAGTTTTTGGACCGTCTCCTGGACAAAGCGCACTTACCTCCACCTGTTTGCCTCTGGTTTTGCTACTCCCCCACTAGCAGTTCTTTGCCTCTAAGGTGCCGTGATCGTCTCAGAAGGCATTCCCTGCCCCTCTTACCAGTTAGATCTCAGACACTGTTTCCTCTTCATTTCACAGCAACAAACGTTCATTTCATTCCTCACTATTATCATAGTTACCATATGTAAGTCTCACATTGCTCTCAACTCTGAGAGCAGTGACAGTTTGCTTTTGTGCCTCCTGCTCTGCATTTATGCCTTGCACTTAGTAGATGCCTAATAAATGTTAATGTTTGAATGAATGATGAAGCAAGTGACGGAGGGCCTTGCCCAGCAGATGACCAGTTATTGCCACATACTCACAACTTGTGAGATGTGTGTGTCTTCTGAGTCTGGATAGTAAGGGGATAGTCTCCTAGCATGGGAACCTCTAGGCAAACTTGAAATTTTATGCCTTTCTCTACCGTTAAACTAAGGACAAGATCCTGAGCCACTTGGGAGCATCCTGTGATCATTGAGGCCTTTCCAGGGAGAATGCTGCTCACCTCTCTGACATCCTCCTTTACTAGCAATTAAACATCATGAGAGCTCAAAATAGTGCTTAATTTAATTTAATTTTGTTTTAATGCCAGAAATACATACTGTTCTGGTTTGGGTCTTTTAAATGCCTTTCTGGAACCTGAGCGATGCCTGTCTGTATGCCAAACTTGTATATCCCCGTATTGCATTTCCTTGTCCGAGGATGCAGTATGCATCTTTTCACATTCAGTTTTCCTTTGTAGGTAATGATGTGGGTCCATCATCTTCAAGTAAGACCACAAACAAGTTTGAGGGACTGTCTCAGCAGTCAAGGTAAGCCATCGTAGCGCTTCCTCTCTCCTATTGGGATCAGATGCAATGGACAGAACTATAGAAATGGGTTTTCCCAGCTTTCCCAGGGCCACTCAGAGTGTAGTCAGCCACCTGGGGCTGCTCGTGATGAGAAACTGAATGTCCACTCTCAGTGTCATGTGCATCTCGTTGCTGAGCCGTCACAAACAGTTCTCCGCCAGGTCTGCAGACCGTGTTTTTGAATAGCACAGCTCTCTGTCGAGTTCACAGTAGGGAGCTAACCCCATTTCCCTGATGGTCACAGGGCCATGCAGTGGTCTTTCATAGAATTCCTGTCAGATTAAGTTTTTATTTTTGATGTTTTAATTAAGTAATTTTTTTGTTACTTTTCCTCTTAAATCCTTTTTCAGACTTGAGAATGCAAACATACTCTTCAGGGAAATCTGATTGGCCAAAGAGTTTTCAAACATAAAAATGTGACTCTCTTCAAGTTCCCTGTCTGTAAGATTGTTTTTAGGCTGAAATGAAAGCAGTGTTCCTTTCTTCCCTCCTTTTGCCGAAATGGGATACTTTGGGGGATCTTCTACGGGCAGTATTTATCCAGCCTTGCCCCAAAAGGTTTTCTCTAGAGGTGCCATCCGAGAAAAGGACACAGAGAGCCACTTCCAGACCCAAACCTCAGGGAGAAAGAGTCAGCTGCTGTGTGAGAGTTGCTTTCCAGAGTTTCTCAGAGACGAAAGAACAAAACCTCATTTATCTTAATACTGCTGTCTTATTTAATTTTTTAACCCTGTGAGATAGGCCCCATTACTGTTATCCTCAGTTTACAGATGGGGAAACCAAGGCAAGGTTCAGTGGTGGACGCAGATGTCCGAGCTGGCTCCCCAGACCCCATGCTCTGTGCCCCTTCCTGACCCCATGCCCTGCCTTCTATTGCTCACTCCATCCAAAGTTCTAGTAGTGGTCATTTTCCCAAGTGGGGAGAGTGTCGGGCACTCAGAAAGCACTCATAAAATGTTTTTAAACCAAATCAAGCTGATCATAAACTAGAGCCATTTGGTGACTCATTGAGTTTTCAGTCCCCTCCCCCACGCCCATGCACACGCGTGCTCACGACCACCGGCAGGAGCAGCTGTATTCGTCTCCAGTAGGAAGAGCCCCAGGTCCAAGCACAAGCAATGTTGATACAGGGGATTCTGGGTAAGCAACATTTGAACCTAGACCTTGGCTGTAGTAACGTGGCCAGGAATGGCCATCGTGCTCACACCAGTCGTGGGCGGCTGTGCTTCCCTGAGAAAGATGCTGAGGCAGGACACGCCAAGAAAACACTCCAAACATGTTAGAAGCAAAGCCGTCTGATGTTTACTGTTTCTCGTTTAGTAGCAGCTTTATCTCAACAATATTATTCTCTAGTTGCCCAGAGGTAGAAGAATTTCAAGTGAGCTGAAGAAAGAGCAGTTAAGATTAAGGGTGTTTGAGGGCCAGGACCGAGAAGGAAACACATACGTTTCATCGTCTTTCTTTGACTCTTTTTTGTTTGTTTTGGTTGCTTGGTTGGTTGGTTGGTGTGGCTTTTCCTTTTATTTTAAATGCAGTTAGGATAGAAATAAGAAAAAGAAGCCAACTCTTAGGACATCAGAGGACAGAAGGGGAGAAATGAGATAATAAAAGGAGTTTGTGGAAGATGCAGCCCAAGCACTTGGCTGCTACTGCCTTTCAGGCATGCAGTCCTCTTGGTGTCCTCTGAGAATCACTAAAGCCTCTTGGTAAAGGAAAATAGTGGCTTCTGTCTGGTAGGCTCCACCTGTAGCACTGGCATTTCAATTGTGGGAGGGTTAACATTTGATGATTCAGATGACATGGTACGGACTTGTACTCCAGGAAGTTGGGCATTTTTCCCTCACTTACGTGTCCTCTAAAAGGAGGAAAAGGCCAGGGAAAGCCTAGAGACCTGAGATCCGAGCTATTTGCTTTGCTGAGTGGAGGAAGTGAGGGCTCTGGTGGTGAGCCAGGGCTAGGGCTGAACTTCCACTCCCACCTCTGACCAGCGCGGACCTTCTGGCAGCCGCTGACCCTCACTCGCTTCAGTTTCCCCACCTCGAAGTGGGGGTGACGAGAGCTGCCTTGTGGGACCTGGTGCGATGAGTTGCTTCTGTGTGCTGCGCTGGGGTTGCTACTTAAGTACTCCAAGTGCCTGCGTAAACATTTACTACCTCCAGAAAAAAGCTTTGAATTGGAGGAGTTTGGCTTTGTCATTAAGAGGGCTTTTTTTTCTTCACCCTTTCACTATGTCTCCCCAGCCCAGCAAATTGAAATATGTCAAATAAACTATAATGTTTTGTTAAAGAAATTTTGAATGAATGTTTTAGATAATTCTGTGTGTGTGCCTTTTATTTCCTTGAATAATACATCACTGCTGATATTCTAGCACTTCTAGATCCTAAGTGATTCTTGTTTATTAATTAGCACCAGTTCTGCAAAGACTGCCCTTGGCCCGAGAGTTCTTCCTAAACTACCTCAGAAAGGTAAGATTTCTCTTTTTCACATTCACATGTAATTAAAGTATCACTGCACCCTCCAAGAGGACAGGGGTCTTTGTCCCCCACTGATCTAGCCCAAATACCTGGAGCAGCACCTGGTGTGTAGTAGATGCCCAATAAGTATTTGTTAAATGAAGAAAAGTATCTGTAAGCTCAAATTTGGTGATTAGCAAAATACCATACTTTTCCTCCAAAAATAATACTTTTGTAGAAGACACATAATTGTAATCCCCAGGTACTACTCTTTCTCCTTTTATAAACATAATCAGAGAGACCTGGGAACTGGTTCCAGCTCTACCATTTACTAGCTGTGTGGCCTTGGGCAAGTGACTTAGTGGCTTCACTAACCCTCAGATTCCTCATCTATAAAATGGAGGAAATAATACCTACTTTGTAAGGTTTTGTAAGGACAAAATGAAGTCATGCTTCAGAAAGTCCCTCGCAAGTGGGTGGCAAAGGAATCCTTCGCTGGGATGGCATCTGTCGTGTAGAGCAGAGATACCCGTGCTCTGCGAGGCACAAGAAAGCAGTGTCTATAAATGCTGCTGCTTTGCCAAAGCAAAGACACTCAGCTCTTTGACCAAGTGTTTTTTAATCCTGACCAGGCTTTTCATTTGTAAAACCAAAATTTCAGTTTTCTTATTGCGACACAAATGACAGTACTGCCTTTCTGTTGCTACGGTGCCTTTCCTTTAGAGCTGCGCAACACCTTTAGAAGTGCATGTTCATTCCATCCCCACATATGCCTTCAGGGCCCGCCTCAGATACAGACGCAGGTTCAGAGGAGCTCCGGGCTGCTCTGCGGATTTTTGGTGTCAGCAGCAAGACTTGTGACCCCAGTCCAGGCTCTGGTGCCTAGTTCAAGGAGAAGCCAAGCGAGGGGTTAGTATTGGGAAGTTGAAATTCATCACTCTCCACAGCTCTTCAGTCAAGTGACACATTGGGAAGAGCACTGCCTGGTCGTCCAGGCTCCTGTGTAGTAAGATGAGGGGAGTCCCAGATGGCTGCCGATTCATTCTCCGTAGAACAGAAAGGAAGGCTTGCCCTGGGTTCACCGAGTCTTTATCCCGGGTTGGTTTTTGCTGTGTGTTTTATTTTTAAACACTGCCCAAGGGCTGTCCTGATCTCACAGGAGTTTGAGACAAGTTTCCCAGGCAGTCTGCCCAGATTCCACTCATGTCGCTCACATTGTCCCCGCCTTTCCAGCCCACTTCCTCTAGCACCCAGAACCCAGCTGCTGCCACCTCTTCCCTGTGTTCGTTCCCTTCGCGCCCTCCCTTCCCTGCCAGCCCAGCATCAGTCCACTCCTGAAAGCACTTGCACCCTGCTGTGCTGGATTCTGCCACTCCACTGGCTCCTGTGCCTGGACCTGGTGGCCAGAGGTGGCTGGGAGAGGCACAGTCAGGATGGTGGCTCTACTCATGACCACTGGCCTCGCAGTCGTCTGGCAGTGACCCTAGTGCAGGTGCCCAGCGCCTGCCCCCACTCCTCCACACGGCCTGTCTTCTCTTCAGGAGGACTTGGCTTCTCTTTGCCCAGCGAGCCAGCACATAGTCCTGCCTGCCTGCATGCGGCATGTGGTCCTAATGTAGACCCTTTCCCCTCCTACCCGCCTAGGGACAGCATGCCAGCAAGTGTCCGTGGCCTGCTGCGTCACTGTTCTCCCCAAAGCGTCCTGTCAGAGTGCAGGTGTGCGGTTCAGAGTACCCGTCTGGACCTACGTCCTTGCCACACCACCCCATTGCTGTACTCCCATTCTTTCTCTTTGTGTATGTTTTTTTTTACTATTTGAAATTTCTCATAATAACCATGTACAGAAATACCGAAAAGACTCAGAACAGTATAGTGCAGCCGCTGCCTCCACAACCAGATACTCATCGTCCATCTCCACAGTTACCGGTTTGTGCCTGATCTCATTCCCAACCCACCCAACCCCGTAATTCTGTAGCACATCCCAGGTATCGTGTCATTTCGTGCACATGCAGTCCCACAGCACATCTAAAACATTTATTCACATCTAAAAAATCTAAAATTGCTTAATGTCATCAAATACCCAGTGTTAAATTTCCAGTTGTCTCACAATTTTTTTTTTTTTTTTTTACAAATTGTTTGAATAAGGAACAAAATAGACACATTACAGTTGATTGATTCGTCTCCTACGTTTCTTAGGCTAGTGTTTTCCCTGCATCTGTCTCCTTTTATTTGTTGAAGAAACTGGGCTGTTTGTTCTGTAGGTCTTCCCAGTCTGGATTTTGCTGGTTACAGCCCCATGTGTCTGTTCATTTAACCTGCTCCTCTGTCCTGTGTATCTCCTGTTAACTGGGAGTTAGATCCAGAGACCTGATCAGACACAGGTTCAGGCTTTGGCAAAGCCATTTCGTAGGTGGTAGTGTGTTCTGCCCAGAGGCACACACCATCTGATTGACTCTGTTCATGTGAAGCTTGCAGCTGTTTATACTCAAAGCCAAGATCCATTCACCCACCCTCTCCAAATGCCTCTACAAGGCCATTGGCCAGTGGTTAGTCCGAACCCTTCTCTTTCTTGGCCCGTCTGCAGCTTTTGCATAGTTGATTGCTCTTTCCTCCCTGGCGCACTTTGCGCTTGGCTTCGGGACACCACCCTGTTCATTCTGACTGCACTGACAGTCCTTTCTCCACCTCTTCTGCTGCTTTCTCCCCATCTCAACCTCTGAGTGTTGGGATGCCATAGGTTGTGGTCATGAACTGCTTCTCTTCTGCATCTGCCTTCACTCCCTAAGTGATCCAGACAGTCGCATAGCTTTAAAACCATCTGGAAACTGCCACACTGATATCTCTAGTTGAAATATCCCTCCATAATCTGAACTCACAGACAACAGCCTGTTTGGCCTCACCACTTGATGTCTCATAAGCTTCTCAACTCAAAATTTGAATACAGACTCCTGATACCCTCCAGACCTATCCCCCATGCAGTGTTCCCATCTCTTTCCAGGTGTTCAGGCCTTAAAACCTCAGAGAGATGCTTAACTCCTCCCCTTCTCACACACCCCACATCCAGTGTTCCCACAAATACTGTTGGTTTCCCTTTAAATATATATTTAAAACCCAGTCATATCTCCCCCTGTCCACCACTGTTGCCCAGGTCCAAGTGACCATCATCTCTTATCGGGACTATTGGAGCCTCCTACCTACCTGGTCTGCCTGTAGTCTTCCATGCTGGCCCTGCAGTCTGTTCTCAGCAGAACAGCCAGACCGATCCATGTTCAGTCACTGCTCTGTCCCAGGCCATCCAGTGGTTCCCTGTCTCACCCAGAATAAAAGCAAAGTCTGTATGGTAGCCTCTAGGGCCTTCTGTGATCTGAACCCTCCCGCCTATGTGACCTCTGCCCTGCCTCTGGCCTCCACGGGTATTTCACCCTAACACCCCCACTGGCCTCCTGCTCCTCTGTAAAGATCCCAAACACGTTCCTAGCTCAGGGCTTTACATTTGCTCTTCCCTCTGCCACCAACCTGAACCATTTCTTCCCCATACCCCTACTACCTACCACCTAGCAGTACAGCTGGTGTTCTGCCCCCTGCACATTTCTGTTCAGCTCTCACCATATTAGAGAGGCTTCCCTGACCACGCTGTTTGGTAGCCTGCTTTCCCTCCCACACACACCATTTCTCCCTTCCCCTGCTTTACATACACTCGCCCTCTGACATACTCCATGTGTACTTGTCATCCTCTCGTGAGAATCTGAGCTCCCAGCAGACAGGAACCTGCTCTGTTCCATCTGTTGCTGTGTTTCAGGTGCTTGGAACAGTGTCGGGCACAGCATATGCCCAGCAGATAGTGGTGGAATGGTCACCCTTTTCTTGTCGATCTGAACTGTTCTTGGGCTAGGGGTTGCCCGTCCCTTACTCACTTTGTGACTTGGGGAGGTTCCACAACTTTCCTCAGTGTCTCCACTTGGAAAATAGGAATGATGGTGATACCCATGTGGCAGGATGGTCTCAGCAAGGCCGTCTTCCTCTCCTCCTCTGCTCTGTGGTTCCATCTCTCGCCTGCCCAGCATTGAGTCTTCTGGGCTGGTGTGCACTGAGGTGCTGGCCAACTTCCTCTTCTCCCCTTGAAGGTCGGTACCAACAGCCAGGCTGTTACCCCAAAGCCAGGAGTGGCAGAGAGGGTGTGGGACAGAGCCAGGATACATGACGCTGGGCACAGCTTGGCCCTGCACTGTACTTCACGCCAATGGTGGTGATGATGGGGCTTTGACTTGTGATTAGAATTGCCTCTAATGGCGAGAGGCCCCTGTCCCCACTCCCTTCCTCTCACGTGCAGCTAACAGGGGCACTAACATCGATTGAGAGCCTGCTACACGTCAAGCACTTGCATATTTTCATCTGATGTAATCACATCCACCCCCTCATCGAGTAAATGGTATTTTCTACATTTTTTACTCGAAAAAACTGAGGCTCGGTAGGTTAAGAAACTTGCTCCAGGTCATGGGGTTATTTAGCCGAAGAGCTGCAAAGCTGGGATGTTTGTGCAAGTCTTTACTCCTAAAGCCAACACGAGACTGCTTTTTCTGTTAATTCATTCCACCTGTGCTTACTGCGCAGCTTCTCTGCTGCAGGCAGCGTGCCCGGTGCTGAGGTAAAGCGGTCAAGAAGCCTCTGGCCGCAAGGCACTCTCTGTAGTGGGGGACAGCATTACAGGCAGAAGTAAGTCGCAAGAAATATAGGAGGGGGTGGTGTTCGGGGGAGAGACTGCGGCCCAGCCTGGAGCTCCTTGCTCACCGCATGCTGGAACCTGCAGGGCTTCGGCAGTGAATGACTGTCATCCACTCACCGGACCTTCTTTCCTGGGGCGTCCACAGGCACAGTCCTGACCCCCCTCCCCTGGTGGCAGAGGGCATCTGCAAGGCTGGAGGGGCAGAGCTACACGGCTCCCTCCCCGGGCTGCTGGCGGCAGGCAGTGTCATGTGGTCTGTGTCCCGGCCACATTTCCCTCTTTTCCTCTTCCAGACACCACCCAGTTTTCAAGTCCTGTGGGTACCTTTTAAAAGGGTTGATTTAAAGCCTTCTCAGCTGGAGACATACAACAACAGTAGAGCCATTTTCTAAATGTATTTTTTTTGGTAAAAAGCAATATTACAGAAACATTAAAGGACTTTTAAAGATGAACAGAGTCACCCGTAAATTCTGTGATACAACTCCCAGATCCCTTCTGAGAACACACATTTTTCTACAGATGTCATCATAGTGAAAGTACAGTCTTGCATCCTGTTTTCTTTCCACTGAACATTTTAACATAAGTATTTTTCATGTGTTCATGAATTCCTCCTAAGCATGGTTAAGGCCCGCACTATTCCATTCAGTGCAGGGCCATCATTTACTCAGCATCCTCTTTTGTTGGAAATTTGGGCCGGAAGTTTGTAGTGAACATCTTCACATAGGCTTTTTCCTCCTCCACCTTGTCCTCCTCCGTTACAGCCTTAGTATAAGTTCTCAGGAATGGAACTGTTACAGTAAAGGGTTGTAATCTTAATAGCACGGACTCTGTGTACACGCGGCTTTTCAAAGGGCTATATCCGGCTTGCTTTCCAGGCAGTCTTGCCTGCAGGAGGCGGGTGCACTATGACACTACTGCCCTGAGTTTTTGGGATTTCATTCCTTTTCTGTTTTGAATGCACCTCACTCTAGCAGTGGACTCTTTGTAGTCCAGCTGTGGGGAAAAACCTGCCCTTCAGAGTTTAAGAATGCAGTCAGAAAGGACTTTTACTTGGAGAGAGGATAAACTAACAAGAATAAAATAGCTGCAAAGGTTGGGCAGGCTTCCCTAAAGGAGAGACTCTTTCCTTATTTTTTTCTTATTGTTATTAAAGTATATTTATTATGGAAGATTTGAAAAATACAAATAAAATACCACCTGAAGACATTTTTTTTCAGCATATTGTGGGTGTACAAATGTTAAGGTTACGTATATTGCCCTTGCCCCCTCTCCCGCCTCGAGTCAGAGCTTCAAGCGTGCCCATCCCCCAGTTGGTGGGCATCTCACTCATTATGTATGTATATACCCATCCTCTCCCCCCACACCTGCCCAACACCCAATAAATGTTACTCCTATATGTCCACTTAGGTGTTGATCAGTTAATACCAATTTGCTGGTGAGTACATGTGGTGCTTGTTTTTCCATTCTTGGGATACTTCACTTAATAGAATGGGTTCCAGCTCTATCCAGACCACCTGAAGTCTTGTAACCCAGGATAACCAATTTGGTATATATCTTTTGTCTTTTTTTTCCTGTGCTTTTTTTTTTTTTTAAGTTTCTGTTTAAGCTGATTTTTTTTCTACATAAAAAACCAAAAACATTTTTCATAACATCAATTACATAGCAGTGTGATTTTTTATTGGCTACATAGTATTCCATTGTCGAAGTAATCCCCTGCCATTTGACAATCAGACAGCAGTTTTTTCATCATAAACAATGCTAACCCTAGCACAGACAGTGTGTGACTTTGGTCATTTTTAAGGATAAATTCCTTGAATTGGAGTTGCAGGCGAAGGGGCTTGTGTATTTGGAGGTTTTGGGATGGCCCGCGCTTACAGTTTGTTTCTCTTCCCCTGTAGGCATGACTCACAGCAAGGCCTCCACCCCCATGGCCTCAGGGATTCCCCAGCTCTTTCCCTCCTTACCACCTGCCTCAGATTGTTGTTGAGCCAATTTCAAACTTCCAAGAGAGGAGCCCAAGTGATCTAGTTTAGAGCCAAACCACATCAGCTGAATTTTTTTTTTAAAGAATGTCTTTCTGAATAGGTTGTATTTTTAGGGTCAAATCCTTAGTTTTTTGTATGTAGGACAGAGAAATCAAAAAATAAACCTTTTTTAATTTAAAAATAAATTTAAATCCTTAGTTTGATTCACTCAGTGTGCCTAGTCAGCTGCTTCCTTCCTCAGTGCATACTATGTGCTTGGCCCCTGTGCCAGGAGCCAGAGTTAGCAAAAATGAATGAAAATAGGAATCTTGGCCTCAAGGACCCCTGTCTAAGAATAATGATATTGCTCTTATATATATGGTGTTTACAGCCTGCCAGGTCCTGTCAGTAAATTCTTTGCATATATTAACTCATGGAATCCTCATGCCAACCCTTTGAAGCAGGGTTTTGGAGATGAGCAAGTTGTGGCACAGAGAGGTTGTATAATTTGCCCAAGGTCACACAGCTGCTAAGTGGTAGAGCCACAGTTGAAGATGTGTCCTAAGTGCTGCTGTGTAGAGCTGTATAAATAGCTGTGGGAATGGTTGTATAAATAGCTGTATAAATAGCTGTGGGAATTGTAACTGTGCAGGATTGTGCAGCCGTTAGAATAAAAAGGAACTGACATAGAAACTCTTCCAAACCTATTAGGTGGGGGGGAAACAAAGCTTTAGACAATGTATGTATCCCATGTATGGTTTTTAAAAGCTTCATAAGCACATGTATGTGTATCACCAAAATGTAACACGTCAGGGGATAGGGACAGGGTGAGAGGAAAAGGCTTTTACTTATCTTATATGCTGTGTGAATCATATAAAATGGGGGGAAATACTGATACAGCTATAGAATGGAGTAGAATACACCATTCAGAATTATATACTTCTAGTAAAGAATTTTTAATAACATGACAAATACATTTGCTAAAACAGTATTAGATAAAAGCAGATGAAGTTATATCTTTAAAAAATATATAGAAGAGGTGAGGAGGAAATGTATCAAAATATTTAAAATGGCTACATTTAGATGGTAGGCTAACAAAAAAAGTTTTCTTTTTAACACTGTACTTTCCAATTTTCTATAATCTGTGTTTATTGTGTTTGGTGTTTTTTTAATTCTGGATTAGTATGAACATCCCCTTCTTACATAATTGAGGCATAAAATCATGAATTATTATACCTTCCAGGCTTCCAACTTTCATCTTTTTAAAAACAAGCAGCCCTGGGGGCCTGGCCCTGAGCTCCTCCATCCCAAGTACTCACTCTAGGTCAGTTCCCTTCATAGTGATTGTGCCTCATTCAGATGACCGTGACAGGAGGAAAGCTGCCCTTCCCACCTCGTATTCTGTTCCAATGACCTCCCTCTTTGTGATTGTTTCCCGCAGTGGCACTAAGGAAAACAGAAACCAGCCATCATCTCTCCCTAGACAAAGCCAATGTCCCGCCTGAAATCTTCCAGAAATCGTCGCAGTTGGCAGAGTTACCACAAAAGCCACCACCTGGAGACCTGCCCCCGAAGCCCACAGAACTGGCTCCCAAACCCCAAATTGGAGATTTGCCACCTAAGCCAGGAGAACTGCCCCCCAAGCCGCAGCTGGGCGACCTTCCACCCAAACCCCAGCTCTCAGACTTACCTCCCAAACCACAGATGAAGGACCTTCCCCCCAAACCACAACTGGGAGACCTGCTGGCAAAATCCCAGACTGGAGATGTCTCACCCAAGGCTCAGCAACCCTCTGAGGTCACGCAGAAGTCACATCCAGTGGATCTCTCCCCAAATGTGCAGTCCAGAGATGCCATCCAAAAGCAAGCATCTGAAGACTCCAATGACCTCACGCCTACTCTGCCAGAGACACCCGTACCACTGCCCAGAAAAATCAATACGGTGGGTGAGCACCAATGTTCAGGCTCTTACGAACCCTGTGCTGCACTTTGAAAGCTGGCGGGAGGGTATGCACTCCAAATTATACAAGAGAAGGCAGGCGCTTGCTCACCTGACTGACTTTACTTCCATGCTGTGGTTCAAGCATTATGGTGGAGTGGAGCCTACTGCTTAAAAACACAGGCCTTGGACTCCAGCAGGCTTCAAGACCTGGCTTCAGTGCCTAATACAACCGCACCACCTTGGCAGGCTATTTTCTCTGAGCCTTAGTTTCCTACTATAATATCTGAGTTTATGGATGATTAAATGCAAATGAGCAGCACTTTCTGGCACACAGACTACTGAGCAAGTGGTCACTCTTATCTAGGAACCTTGTCCTAAATAACCTTTTCCTTTCCCTAAGGTCACAAGAAATCAGTTTGCCTCTCTGGGTTCTGAGAATCTTCCAAGTCAGTACTCACTGCATCCTCCTGGAGGAATGGAAGGCAAAACCCAAAGAGACTTCCACAAACATTTGTAGAAGTTTCATATTCTATCATTTTCATGAAATGCTTTCCACTGTATAAAATGTCAATTTTACTTTAATATAAAAATGATTTTTCCCAAAAATTTTTGTGGAGAAGTGATGCTCCAGGAAGATGTAATGTGCTGTACCCAGGCTGAGGAGCAAAGTTAATGGGGCAACCAAAAGCCCTCCCATTGTACATGGCAGCTCTACCCTTCTTCATATTTTATTATAGAAGTGTTACAATAAGCCAAGTGCGGTGGCACGTGCCTGTAGTCCTGGCTACTTGGGAGGCTGAGGCAAGAGGATTGCTTGAGCCTAAGAGTTCAAGACCAGGCTGGGTAATACAGCGAGACCCCATCTCAAAAAAAAAAAAAAAAAAACATTACAATAAAAGCATGTCACATCAATACTAAAGGAAAGGTAAGAAAAATAAAACCCATCCTCCTGTGGATTTGAGCTACCACGTTTAGTATGGGGGATGTTTTTAATATTCAAAAGGGAAATCTCCCACGACTCCCAAGCACCCTAACAGCCTCAGTAGCCTTTGGACATATGCAAAATTCCATTTCATGCTACACACTTTTTTTTTAATAGTTTTATTATTTCATGTAATCCTCCCATTATAAATTAACACAGTAAAGGACAGGCACAGTGGCTCACGCCTATAATCCTAGCACTCCGGGAAACTGAGATGGGTGGGTTGTTCAAGGTCAGGAGTTCGAAACCAGCCTGAGCAAGAGTGAGACACCGTCTTGGCCAACTAAAAATATATAGAAGAAATTAGCCTGGCATGGTGGTGCATGCCTGTAGTCCCCAGCTACTCTGGAGGCTGAGACAGAAGGATCACTTGAGACCATGAGTTTGAGGTTGCTGTGAGCTAGGCTGATGCCACGGCACTGTAGCCCAGGCAGCAGAGTGAGACTCTGTCTCAAATAGATAGACAGACACACACACACACACACACACACATACACACACACAGTACAGGCCTTCTTAGTTGCTCAGAGTCAGAACTAAATTGCAAATCTGCCACATCCCCGGTTCTGCCAGGCTTCTCAGAGACACCAGCACAGGCCAGAAAGGAGCTCAGAAAGGAGATTGACAGGGTGATTAAAGGAGAAACCAGGGACAGAGAGGAAAAGTCACTCGACCCAGAACATTTAAAGAGACAGCTAGGTTTTTTAATTGCCAATTATTTAATTAGATATGAAAAAACATCCTTTAGAAGGTAATAATCTCTGTTTCCATCTTTCTGTTTGCAAAGAACTGGAAGTCCAACAGATAAAAGACTGAGTCAGAACTGGTCAAAAGTTAAAGCTGTTTCGGGAACTGCATAGAATCCTCCAAACCCCGGCTGGTCCCACTGTGTTTAACCAGCATGTACTGACTTGGTATTTTGCATGAGGACTAAGAAATTTGTTTATGCTGCACATTTGATATGCAGAAGCTGCACATTTTGCGTTACATCATGTTTCCTAAAAACATTTTTAGACTCTGCTGTCATTTCTGCAAGCTGATGGTGTGGGTGTGGCGGGGACAGAGTGCTTCGTGTTGTTTGGTGAAGCTGAGTTTTGATCCCTACCCATATTATTTGCTTTCTGGTGAAAATAAGTCAGTGATGCCCGATCACTAATACTAATGCAGGACAGGTCTGTCCTTCATTCCTTGGGAGCACACAGCACACTGGGCGCCTGGCAGACATTCTTCCCACATTCAAGGTTAAAGAAATCAAGACTCAGTGAGGTTAAGTCACTTGCCTAAGGTCACCTGTCTTACAAAGAATGCTGTGGTTGGCCAGGGGTGGTGGCCCACGCCTGTAATCCTAGCACTCTGGGAGGCCGAGGTGGGCAGATCGCTCTAGGTCAGGAGTTCGAAACCAGCCTGAGCAAGAGCAAGACCCCATCTCTACTATAAATAGAAAGAAATTAATTGGCCAACTAAAAATATATAGAAAACATTAGCCGGGCATGGTGGCACATGCCTGTAGTCCCAGCTACTGGGGAGGCTGAGGCAGAAGGATTTCTTTTGCCCAGGAGTTTGAGGTTGCTGTGAGCTAGGCTGACGCCATGGCACTCACTCTAGCCTGGGCAACAAAGCGAGACTCTGTCTCAAAAAAAAAAAAAAGAATGCTGTGCTTCTTTTTTCCCCTTCAGTCTATTCTTTCAGCTAAAACCCAGCTTCTTTATTTAAGGGGAAAAACAAAGTGAGGCGAGTGAAGACCATTTATGACTGCCAGGCAGACAACGATGATGAGCTCACATTCATCGAGGGAGAAGTGATTGTCGTCACAGGGGAAGAGGACCAGGAGTGGTGGGTATGTGCCTGTTTCATTCGTGCATTTGTTCCTCACTCCCTGGGCAGGCGCCGTGCTGGGTCCTGCAGGCACCGCAGCGAGTCGGGGAGCAGCATCCCCCAGCGCAGGCTCCTGCCCGCTGCCTCCCTCACCCAGCCATCCACCAAACACCATTTGCACTTGGCATCCTCCATCACTGACAGGAACTACAAAAACAGCTGTGGCGCTTTGAAAACGGGTCAAGAGAATTAACATTTTTATGTGCTTTTACCCCATGGTATCATACGACAGTATTGTGAGTTATAAGTATTTTCTAATTTTTCAGATATGAAAAAGTTGAGCGTGTTGCCTGTGACCACACAGCCAGTAAGCAGGCCAGGTGGGGATTCCGACCTGGCTCCGATTCCAAAGCTGTGTGCTCTGCTCGCCATTCCACACTGTCCCCCAGCCAGGCGTCAGAGGCCCCAGTTCCTCTTCAGGCTCAGCAGTTTACAAGCACTCAGTCCTCAGGCCCAGTCCTGAATCTGGGCTGTACTTCTCTGTTTGCAAAGTGGGGCCATGATACCTTTTTCATGTGATTTTAGGAGATTAAATGAGACTATCTGTGAAAACTCCTTTTACATTAAAACTTCGCTGCCCCGGTATCAGGAAGGGAAAACATCAGTGTCCTCTGCATGGTGGCTGCTTGGAGATCAGAGGCCCCTGCAGATTGTGAGGATTGTGCCCCCAGGTTGTGAGGGCAGCCCACACATCTGTTGCTGTTCAGGCTGCCCAGGGAGTAAGTCTCCCCATGGGACCTGCCAGGCTGAGCTGCAGTGGACAGCCACCCCTTACACTGTTTTCATTGTCACTTCCCCAACGTCAGCAGAAAAATTCCCCTTCCCTGGCAGCCTGAGCCCCCTCCTCCCAAGAGAGACTCAGTTCTGTCTGCTGGGAAAGGACCTGTCATTTACAGTTGGGTCAGCAGAACCTGCTATTGCCCCAAAACACCCATGCACATATACACATGTGTACACGCATCTGTGCATACATGCACATGTGCACGCTCACGTCTGGCTTTTTTCCTTCAGGCCTTCAGACAGTGACTTCAGATTCTTGATCACAGCTTTAAGGGTTTTGCTTGGACTGAGTTAGTAGTTCTCAATTGGGGGCAATTTTCTTTTCTAATTTAGGTCATTAGAAAATGTTTGCAGGTGCCCATGGCTCTCACAGGCTTATGCAGCGGACAATAAAATGGCCTTAGGCCACCATCAGTCTCAGCCTTTCATGACATTCTTTCCTCCACAGTAACTAAAAAACAGGCGATTGGTACCTAGGAGCCCTTCCCATATATATTTTTTTCTTTTTTTAATGTATCACACAAGCCCAGGAAGAAGGGATATTTTTAGCCCCATTTTAGGCTATCAGCAAGGATTGTCTGAGGTCAACCCACCCGGAAAGGTGGCTAACCGCCATGGTTCAGCACTAGGACTCTGGAGTCTAAATCCTGTTATGTGACACTTTGGGCGGGCTAGTCCATGCCTCTGGGCCGCTGTCCCCTCATCTGTAACACGAGGATCATAAGAAATATCTACCTCATGGGTTTGCTGTGTAGGTGCAGTGAGATCCATGCAGAAGTGCTGAGCATATTATAAGTCCTGTCATTTGCCGTTTCGTTACGTACTTCACGATCATTACGGTCTCTCTCATTCACTGAAAGGTGGGCAGGGGTGGGCCTGGGATTCCACCCAGGGCTGTAGGCAGACTCTGCACTGGGCTGTCAACTACTGGGCTTGTCACAGGGCAGCTGCCTGCTGCCCCCAGCCTCACTGCTGTCTTTTCTCCTTGCAGATTGGGCACATCGAAGGACAGCCTGAAAGGAAGGGAGTCTTTCCAGTGTCCTTTGTTCACATCCTGTCCGACTAGCAAAAAGCAGAACTTTAAGATTGTCCACATCCTTCATGCAAGACTGCTGCCTCCATGTAATCCTGTGCACAATGTGTATATAGCTGCTGTTACAGAATAAGAAACTCATGGAAGGGCCACCTCAGGAGGGAATATAGTATGTATTGTAAATATCCTGTGTCTTTTGCCTTCGCCAGTATTAGGGTAGCCTTGGGACCCGGCGCGCCTTACTGGTTTGCCAAAGCTATCCTTGGCGTCTAGCACTTACATCTCTCTATCTATGCTGTTTCACAAGCAAACAAACAAAAAAGTATAGGAACTGCTGGCTTTGCAAATAGAAGTGGTCTCCAGCAACCGCTGAAAGGCATAGAATTGACTCTCTGTTCCTAACAATGCAGTATTCTCAATTGTGTTACTGAAAATGCAACATTAGCAAAGAGGTAGGTTCTGTTTTCCAGGTGAAACTTTTAGCTCCATGACAGACCAGCCTGTAGTTATCTGTGTACACAGTTTACAGCTACAAAAACCTACTTTGGTATTTATTACAGAAAAGTGCTCTGTTAAATAAATGTAAGTGTTATTCCTTCAGCAAAATATTCACTGACCCAAAACTCTTTGTGGCATTTTACAATGCACACAGCCTCATGCAAGTTTAGACAAACAAAGTGGATTTATACTGTCTTATGATGGTGAGTGCCCGCCCCTGAGATATTACCTCATTATGCAAAAATAACATATCCTTCATAACTATTTTGACAAAAGTTTAAAACACGTCTGATGAAGTTCAACGTTCAGGAACCAAGGACTGCCAGAAAATATTAGCCTCTACATTATGCATGCATTTAGAAGCTTACCTGAAATCTGCCTTTTATAAAGGAATAGTATGGATAAGTGGAACTGTACATTTTTTAAACTTGATTGCCATTAAAGCAGAAATTATAAGGTTGCAACAATATTTGTTTCTAGTTATTTGGCTTTCTCGAGAGTGTGGATTTACATATCATATCATGAATCAGCATCCCTCGAATGCGTTGAAGCATCTAATGCATCAATTTTAAATTATTTTTTTAGTTTTCTTCTTGGATAAAGTTAAACTTTTAAAAGATTATTCAAGACGAATTTAAGTCAACCCTTCACACAGTTTCCCCACTGTAGAATCCAGGTGCTGAAACCAAGCTTTTCTTTTTCCATACTCTTTAGTAAACCCCAATTATAGATAAATTTTTCAGTTTTAAGCTCTGTCAATAGACACGTCATCTTCAAGTCAATTCATAACCAAGTTTTTGAACGCTGCTATGAATTGCACTGTGAAAAGCACTCTCCCTCTCATTTTTCTTTTCATCCCAGCCCTGTTTATCAGATCATTAAGAACATTGTGAGTATTTCAGTCTTTTACACAGTCTGAATTCTGGAAAAGAATACAATAGTTGTACTCCACAGCCAGTGGAACTGTCTGATTCCAAGGCTCATGTGTCGTTCTGGCATGACATTTGCTTAAATTGCTATTTTGGCAGCAGCACAGAAAACTAATATTTTTAAGCAGAGAATCCTGGCAATGAGTGAGAAATGTTAATTTCACAGAAGCACAACTCCCAACCAAACCCTTAGGAAAAGCCCTCTTTCATAGAGTCACAGTGCTCAGTGAATATTAATTTAGTTCTGCTTAAGTGGTTACTATGAAAACTTTGAATAGCCACCTAATAAATAAACCTTGCATGACAAACCTGCAAAACATTTTATCAGCTGTTATTGGAAAGTGGTTTTAAGCAATTGTTTCCTCAGTATCAGGGCACACGTGAATTCCCACACCAAACCGAGGGCATGAGGAACCAGTCGACTGCTGGCGTGTGGCTGGTGGCTTTACCAGCCTCAGTATTTAAGCCATGCTGGTGTCAGAACAGAAGTCGGTGTCTGAGGTTGCTCAGTGTCCCATTTCATTCATGTACACATTTTAAGTTGCATTAAAGAGCTAATCATTTTTGTGGCCTAGACTATTTTCAACTGATCTCAAAATAAACTGTTTAAAAAAAAAAAAAATACACACAAAAGCCGCATGTCTAAAGTTACATGGAGTCAGTATCTATTCTTCTTCCCCTTTTGCAGCAACTTACACAAATGCATTTTAATAACCTTTTTTCTGGTTTGTTTTGTTGTTTTGTTTTCCATCAGGAATTTGAGTTCTCTCTAATCCAGCTTACTATGGGACATAGGAAAACTAGGTAGAGATACCTTTGGTGATCTTGTTGAGTTTAAATCTGATCTGGTTCTTAAACTCAGTGAGCCACTATCTGCAATTTTGTACATGATATAGTATTTTGAAGATATTGAACCTTATGAAAAAAATAGCAAATTAAATTTTTTTTCCTACAGAGGGGAAAGTTATGTCCTGCAAATAGTGTGTGTCTTATTTTACTGTTGAACAGCAATTGCTATTTATTTTTTTATTGCCTAGAACTTCAACATGTTGTATAGGAATCCCGTAGTGCCACCAGTTAAATTCAGATTCTCATCTGGATGTTACCATCAAACATCAGTACACTTGTCATTTCACATGTATTTAATGTGACAGTTTTTCAGTACTGTATGTGTTAATTTCTACTTTTTTTAATATTTAAAATTGCTTTTAAATAAACATATTCTCAGTTGATCCCAAACATCTGAAATCAGGCCATTTTGTGAGTTGTCCACTATTCTGACTGGAGAAAAATCAAGGCTTCATTTGGCTTTGCTTTTGGGGTATAGATAACACAGACCACTCCAACGCCTGTGTCAAAGCTCACTGGATTCATAAAAATGTGCGCTGCTTGCCCAGCTTACAAACTCTGGGTCTTTGGTCCCCTCCACGCCCACCTCTACAGCACCCACTTCTGCTGCTGTCGACGTGAACTGGGCAGTAGGAAGAGGGGGACGTCTGCCCGAGTCAAGGGTGACACATTACCACGTTGACAGGACTTAGCACCCAGCACAGACTGAGCGCCATGTGTTTGCATTCGTCAAGTAGCTGTCGTGTCTCCTGCCACGCAGTGGAGCAGCCCCCAGCCCAGGTGCTGCCTACACGGCCTCCCTGGGTCCTTAGCAAGCCCACGAGAGGCATGAATGGCTCGACTTTACAGAACTTGAAAATGAGGCTCAGAGATGTTCATGCACCTGCAAGAGATCCGTGGCTTGTAAATCACTAAGGTGGGAGTCCACACACAAGGGGTTCTGGCTCCAAGGCCAGCCTCGGGGTTTCCACCATGTGGAAGACAGTCGTCACTACAGAGTTCTAGCCAGAGAGAAACGCAGCAGTGGGAAGCGGACTGAGGCTACGGCATGGAAGGTTCTGAAGTGCTGGTCTCAGCGTTCCTTCTGTGTTCCTCATGAAAGTTGGTAGATGTAATGACGCCTGTTCATGAACCAAGATGAGATGAACCCTACAAACGCTGTGCTGCCAGGGGAAATGAGCTTTGGCGTGGAAGTCACTGACTTTCTATCAGGATATTTTGGGGCAAGGCTAACAGTGATCTGGATATTCCAGGCAAAGGGGCACCGGCTTTCCATCTGGTTACAATGTGTCATACATGGTTTTAAACCTGGAACGGTCTGTTTGGAACTAATGACTCACCCCCATTGAAAGCTCTTCCGGGGTCCACCTGCCCCGATAGCCCTGTCTCCCCCGTGGCGCTTGCTCCCCTCTCTCCACCCCAGTCCCTGAGCACCTTCTGCCGTCAGTCTCCTGTGAGGCAAATGACGTCACTAGCACATTCTCAGATGGAGCAGTCAGCTCACAGAGCAGAGGGACCTGCTCGGGGTCACACGGGGAGTGATGGGCCGCAGTGTGGACCCAGGTCTTTGTGGCCTTGGCAACAGTCCCCGTCCCTCCCCATCCTGCTTTGTTCTCCCCCAGCCCTGTGCCCACTTACCCATTTGTTTTTTAAGTAAGTCTTCCCACCCCCAGAATGTGTGTATTAGGATAATTTCACCTATTTACTTTGCACCCCCTGCCCCCCAAATGTCTTCTCTGCCCTGAATGGAAATCTCTGACTCTCCCAGTTGTGCGCTATGCAGGCGACGTGGAGGAAGTGGGCTCGTTCTCCAGCAGGCGGGCCCCGGCTGAGCCGGCGTCCACTCCCGTAGTGGTGAGCTGAACAGACACGTTTGGCTCGGCCCCTGCAGCCAGCAGCCTGGGATGACGGTGAAGTCAGCTGAATCAGTTAGCCTTACACGTAGGCATCTGAGGCTCATCTGTGCCACACACATTCCCTTTGTGTCAAGACAGCCCCACCTTCTCTGTCCCTGAGAAGCTTGCAGGCTGGGGAGGGGACGGTGAGTAGTGATGACTGTGGGGCTCACCTGGCAGAGGGCTGCCTAGAGGAAGAGAGATCGCTCATCTTAAAGGCCTGCATTGACCGAGCTTGTGCAAAGGCTGGTGTGGGAACAGGGTGGCACCCCTGACACAGCCAGAGCAGGCAGGACACAGCAGACAGGCGGGGCCAACCCCAAGTAATCTATGCTGTGCTAAAGAGCACGGTCCCCGCACCCCATGGAGGCAGATCCCGTCACCACCGACAGCTCGCCCGTATCGAGGGTTTCACGTGGGCTGGGCGTGCCAAGGGCTCTGTCATCACGATGGCAGTGCTCTCAGCAGCACTCTGAAGCAGGAACTGTTATTTCCCCGTGTACAGATCAGGAGACTGATGCTCAGAGAGGTTAAGTTGTAACTTGCCAAAAGTGAAGGGCAGAGGCCAGAAATTTGTTCGACCTGTGTGGCTCCTGGCCTTGCCCCTGTGCTGCCTGGTGGCTGCTGCTGTGTGCCCTGCTGCCCTTCTGCAGAGAGGCTGAGTCACAGCTGGCCTGCCCCCACCCTCGACCAACAGGGCAGCGCCAGGGAAGAGTCAACCATGAAGTGAAGTGAAGTTCCCAATTCAGGGGTTCAGGCCTTGGCCACAATAGCCCCACCATGTGCGCTTCCTGGACAGTCACAGTGCACGTGGGAGCCAGAGGTAGCGCTGGCACTTGGCATCCTGGTGCATGCAGAGGGTGAGCGAGTAAGAGTGTGTCTGTCTGAGATCAGCCCTGTGTGCAAACACAGAACACATCAGCTCCTGAAAACAGGAATTAAGATAAACACAGTTGTTTTGCAAAAATCTTACCACAAAGCAAGACCTAGAGTGAGGCTCAGGAGGCCAAAACTTTGACCTTCTGCAAAACCACCAAGGGAGAAGCCTTGTTTGACTTCACTTTTTAACAGAATTTAAAATTTCCCTTTATAGCTCCAAGCAAATTTGAGGGCAAGAAATGGCAAAGATGTCACCTGCATACCAGCCTAAATATTAGGGCCTAGTTGTCCCATTTTGGCCAGCGTCACCTGTGGTGCTCAGTGCCTGGAGATTCTCAATCAGTCTAAGCCTCAGGAGAGGTCCAGGAATCTGCATTTAAACAGGTGATTTCCATGCACCATCAGGAGACTCGGGTCACTCCTGGGCCACCTATCGTCCCTGGGAATCTACAATTGACACCAAAAGGGAGGATGGTTACCCAGAGTCCTGAACCTCCCTGCAGGGCCCCTTGTTATAACAGAGACCCCTCCTCATGGGCTCAGCACTTAGGGAACTATAGCTGTCATTTTCTTGCTATACTAAGGTGTGGTGAAAGGACACAGGAATTGGAGTTTGCAGACCTAGTCACCTTCTGCTTTAGCCACTTACCAGCAACAGACATCTGCTAAGAAGCTGATGTGTGGACGGCCCCTTTACAACCTCAAACACATTGCTTAAGCTCTGAGCCTCAAGTTTCCTGAGATGTATCCCTTAGCTCGGGAGGTTGTGTGCTCAAAGGTGCAACAGTGCTTGGTAACTTGCCTGACACTACATGCCCCCCTCTGAAAAGCTAGAAGCTCATTTTCCCAGGCTCAGCCATTGGCTTCCTTGGTCCAGGGTGGCGAACTGAGATGCAGGGCCTGGTGCCTTCCGTCACCTGCAGCGTAGCTTCTGCCCATCCCCAGGGGTGGCAGGTTGGTGGCTTGGCTGGGCTGGCCATGACCATTTGTTACCTGGGCCCAGAGGATCAGGATGGGGGAGGGTAATTTGGGATCAAGAAAACATGGATATTGAGCCTTAGTCTCTCCAAGCCTCCGTTTCTTCCTCTGCCCAAAATGGGATAATGGTCTTAGTATCATGGAATTAGTAATAGTATGTAAATTAAATGAATTAATGAGGTGGTGCATGTAAAGTGCTTAGCCTAGTGCTTAATACACAGTAGCACAAAGTAATAATTATTAGCAGTTGCCCCTTCAAAAATGACAAGAACTCTGAACCTCCTGGTCTTCCCCAGTGACAAGTGAGAAATTAAAGACATAAATCTACTTAGTGCAAGACCTGCAGTTGGGGCAAGAAATACTAAGTATTTCTTGAATGAGTGAGCACAAACCTGTCCAAAATAACTAGAAGAGCGCCCACTGTTGACAGGGGCGGGTGATGGGGATCACCCAGCTGCTCTCCTTTCAAACTCATGGCCAGCAGCCACCCCCACCGAGGGGCAAAGTGGGGAGCCCTGATCGCGTTTGCTCTACCCACTTACACTGCACATTGCTGACTCCCACCCAGTAAGCAGCCTGCTGGACAATGGACCTCTTTTTATGGTGCATTAAGCGTGGAACAAAGATTCACAAGAATACATTGTCTGAATGTGCAAGCTTAGTTCCTGCTTAGCTGGAACCACTTAGAAAATTCAGACACCAGGACTCCCCTGGCCGGCTCCACCTCCGATTACCAGTCAACTACTTCCCTATATAAAGTTCCCTTTATGGCCCTGTCACCCTAAGTAAGCTCTAGAGATGAAGGAACGGCAAAAGCACCCATGCTTGCCCTTCCAGACTAGTTCCAGTGGCCTGGCGTTAACTTTCCCACCCAAAACCTAGGCCCAGTCCGGTCTGTGACAAAGTGGAAGGTGCCAGGGTGGTAACCCAGCTTGCAAGGAGAGGGAAGTTAAGGGCTTCAGGCAGGAGGCAGAGACCAGTGAAGAGTCAAAATGAAGTCGGCTAAGAATCTACCTGCTAAGACTGAATATATGCATGCCCCGTGCCCCATAGATTCCTAGATGGAAATATGTATATGTGTTGGCTAAAAGACATGCACTAGAGTGTCCATAGCAGGCCTATTAATAATAGTAAACACATGGCCGGGTGCGGTGGTTCACGCTTGTAATCTTAGCACTCTGGGAAGCCGAGGCGGGAGGGTCGCTCAAGGTCAGGAGTTTGAGACCAGCCTAAGCAAGAGCGAGACCCCATCTCTACTAAAAATAGATAGAAATTAGCCAGACAACTAAAAATATATAGAAAAAATTAGCCAGGCATGGTGGCATATGCTTGTAGTCCCAGCTACTCGGAAAGCTGAGGCAGCAGGATTGCTTGAGCCCAGGAGTTTGAGGTTGCTGTGAGCTAGGCTGACGCCACGGCACTCAAGCATGGGCAACAGAGCGAGACTCTGTCTCAAAAAAAATTAATTAATTTAAATATATATATATATATATATATAATAGAACCTGCAAGCTACACAAATATCCCTCCACAGTCAAATATATAAATAGATATAAATTGGGGGATATTCATACAATGTATCTAGTAATGAGAATGAACACTCTACCACCACATGCAAAATATGGATGAATTTCACAAACAATACTGAGTTCAAGAAGCCAGACCCAGAAGAATTCACTTTTTGATTCTACTTCATGTACGAAAATAGGCAATCTATACAGTTACAAGTCAAAATAGTGGTTACCTTTGGGTAACCACTAGAAGTGGATACTGGAGGAAGGGTTTGGAGGTAAAGATAACTGTTCCATTTCTTTCTCTGGCTGCTACTCACAAAGGTTTGTTCAGTTTGTGAAATTCAGCAGGCTGTTCATGTCTGATATGTACATTTTTCTGTATGTGTGTTATTCTCGGTGATATACTGATAAATGTTAACTCTCAAAATAAAATGTAAATGTAAAAAAAGCCCTTATTTGTAGCCTTTGCCAATTCCTGTGGTGTAAATATTTCTACCATGGCTGATTACAAGCTCTAAGGGAAAAGAGGTATATAATCCATTCTTGCAAGTTTGCTTGAGCTAGCTCCAGCAGACCACTGGTTATATGTCAACAAAGGGTTTTTTCAAAACATAAATAAATAAATAAATAAAGGCTGCTAAAATGAAAGATAAGACTAAGGGCTGGACAGGGCAAGTCCCTTTCTTGCTTGGTCCCCTGCTAGCACCACCTGTCCCCTACCTCCCCACCTCACCACACTCTTTAAAAAAAAAAATTTAGGGTTGGGTGCAGTGGCTCACGCCTATAACCCCAACACTTTTGGAGACTGAGGCAGGAGGATTGGTTGAGGCCAGGAGTTTGAGAACAGCCTGAGCAACATAGCGAGACATCCGTTGCTACCAAAAAAAAAAAATGTATAACAGCTTCATTGAGATATAATTCATATAGCATACAATTCTCACTCATTTAAACTATACATTCGAGTGATTTTAGTATATTTGTAGAGTTGTAAAAACATCACCACAATCAATTTTAGAACATTTCCATCATCCCGGAAAGAAGCCCGGTACCCATTGGCAGTCACTCCATTTTCCCCCAACCGCTGACAACCACTACTCTACTTCCTGTTTCTATGGATTTGTCTCTTTTGGAAATTTCATATAAATGGAATCATACAATATATGATCCTCTGTGACTGACTTCTTTCACTTACCATAATATTTTCCAGGTTTTTCCATGTTGTAGCATGTAACAGAATTTCATTTCTGTTTATTGCCTAATAAATAATATTCCATTGTATGGCTATACTACGTTTTGTTTATCCACTGGTGTACATTTGAGTTGTTTCCACCTTTTTTTGACTTTTAGGAGTAATGTTGCTATGAATACTTGTATACATAATTTTGCGTGGACATTGGTTTTCATTTCTTGTGTGTATATACCTAGGAATGGAATTGCTGGGTTATGGGTAATTCTACGTGTAACCTTCTGAACTGCTGGACTGTTTTCCAAAGTGGCTACGCCAATTTCCATTCCCACCAGCAGTGTTTGAGTATTCCAGTTTCTCCACATCCTCACCAACACTTGTTATTTTCTGGTTTTTTGTTTTTGGTTTTTTTTTTTAATAATAGCCATCCTAAGTATGGAGTGACATTTCATGCTGGTTTTGATTTGCATTTCCCTGATGACTAATGATGTTGAGCATATTTTCATGTGCTTATTAGCCATTTGTATATCTTCTTTGGAAGAATGCCTATGTAGATCATTTGTCTATATTTAAATTGGGTTCTTTTTGGGGGGTTGTAGGAGTTATTTATATATTCTAAATACAAGTCCCTTCTCAGCTATATGATTTGCAAAACTTTTCTGCCATTCTGTGGGTTGGCTTTTCCTTCCACTCTATTGAACACAACTCAATTACCTCTTCAAGAAGTCAGAACTGGTGGGCATGGTGAATCATGACTGTAATCCTAGCACTTTGGGAAGCCGAGATAGGAGGATCATTTGAGGCCAGGAGTTGGAGACCAACCTGAGCAATGTAGCAAGACCTCATCTCAACAAAAAATTTAGAAATTAGCCAAGCATGTGGCGTGCAACTGTAGTCCCAGCTACTTGGGAGGCTGAAGCAGGATCACTTGAGCCCAGGAGTTCAAGGCTGCAGTGAGCCATGATGGTGCCACTGACTCCAGCCTTGGATGCAGAGTGAGACCCTGCCTCTTAAAAAAAAAAAAAGAAGAAGAAAACAGAACTTTCGGGAATCACAAACTCCAAAGCCTTCGAAGACCAGCAAATGACCTAAATATGTGAGGTGGCCTTTGGCTTTTCTCCTGTAATACTGTGATAGTGTTGTTCAGGCTAAACTAAGCATGTCTCTGAACGCACAGATGTGGGCTTTCACAGACAGGGGAAGCTCGAAGCTTCCCTCTCTCAGGGCAGTGGGGAGGGAGAAAGGGCAAAATATCACTGTTTTTGCATTATTATTATTAAATTGGAGACAAACAGAAGTGTCTCTCAGCCTGTCGGGCCAATAAGAAGCTTGCCATCAACTGAAACCAAAAGAAAGTGTCATTTCTTTGGCTGTCCTATGGGGGAAACAGCCTTTTGGTCCCAGCAAGGGTTTCTCAGTCTCGCCATGGCATGGGCCGCCCCAGCCCACAGAAGGGAGTCCAGCCCGAACATCATGTGCCCAGAGCCTTTGGCCTGGTCTACTCTGGGCCCCAGCCCCCTGATGACACCCACAGCCACACTTTGCTCCAGAAGTCAGGTTGCACGGTGGCCCGGGGCAGGGGGGAAGCCAGGCTGGCCTCAGGTCCAGGAGCAGCAGGTCTGGATGTTCAGAATCCGTACTTCCCGTCACAGACAGGTCTATGCGGGGGTTCACAGCCACACTGCCCAAGGGCGAGCTGTGAGTTTAAAAATAAAAATGAAACTGTTCTAGAAGTTCCTCATCTATTCCCCCTCAGGCCCTTAACGGTAAAGTCACTCCCTTCCATGAGTCAGGCTGAGAAATGCTGATACCATGAGAACACATCACCTCTGCTCAGAGAACCCTCCCTGCGAGGCAGGAGTGCTGGGCTCGGACACACCCAGGCTGGGCGCGGCGCCCGCTCCTCAGTGCGCCCGCCCGGGATGCCCAGAGGAGCCTGGCCCAGAGCGGGCGCCCCAGCGCCACCCTTCCACCTCCGCCTCTGCCAGTCGGACTCATTACTCTCTGTCAAATCTCTGAGTCTTTGTTCATCCTAATACTTAGCCTATGGGACTCAAACTTGACTGCTAAAAATGTAGACCCTGCAAATCACCCTCAGGGATTCTGAGTCAGCAGGTGATTCTGATGTGGAGGGTCACAGACTGTCCTTTGAAAAATAACATTTGCATGTTTTGATTTTGTTTTTAACCAAAGCAACATGTGTGTATTAAAGCAAAAAGAAGAGCCTGGATGGAAATGGCCCGGGTCCTGGCCTGGCCTGGCCTCTATCACTGTGTCCTGCGGGGCCAACAGGCCATGCCTGTCTAGCTCTCTTTAGCCTCTTCCTCACCCTCGAGGCTCCTCCTGGCCAAGCCTCTGCCCCTACTCCTTCCACGCTCTCTCCGCCCCTTGCATCCCTCTAGCAGGTTCCAGGGCTCAGGCTGCAGCCAGGGACATTAAGCTCCCAGTAGACAGGGTCTGTGTCCGCCTGTCTTCATGCTCCCTGCAGTGATGGGCACATAGTGGGTCCTCCATATCTTAAGTAAGGGGTGCACTGATAGTTGACCCCATCCCACCAAAATTACACTGAAAGAAGAGTTGACAATTGCAAGAAGTGGCCCCATTCCTTCTGGCCTAGGAGAAGGTATTCAGAAACACCTGAAATGTAATGCAATTGGCCTTGGTACGAATGTAATCCTGCCTGTGCCTGCACCCAGTGAGGCGGGGAGAAGGACCGAGGAGGAAAAGCCCCGCTGGACAGTAGAGGCATGAGAAGAATCAGAACCCACTTGCTGGGACCACCAACCCCCAGGACTGCTGGACCAAGGTGGGCGGGTGGAGCCTGGGCTCTGGCCCTCACTGGGCGCCCAGCCAACAGGATGACCTTGAGCAAGCCTTTCCCCCTCTAAGTTTCAGCTTCATTTGGAAAACGGATTATATGGCTTTGTCTATATCCTGGCACTGTTGGGAGCATGTATGTGTGCATGTGCATATGTGTTCTTATGTGTGCATGTATATGCTTATGTGTGTGCATGTGCATGTGTACCTATGTGTGCATGTGCATGTAAGCTTTGAACATGAGAAATCACTATTGTACTAGAAGAGATGATTCTTCCTCTTGCTGGACCTTCTGAAAGGCGGTCTCTTGCTGCTTGCCTGGCTGCTCTGCCGGAATGAATCGCTGCAGGAGAGTCGGGGGCTGGGGGCTTCCTTCTCCAATGCGAACAGCCCCAGTCAGCTTCCCCTCCGATGCCCTGGGGACACAGGGTCAGGGTTTCAGGACGCTATGCTCCCCCAGGCTGCAGAAAGATACTTGGCACCTTCCAGGGCCTGTCTGACCGGAAGGTTTCAGGCGTCTGCTTAAAGAGGAAGGTGGCATGGCCGGGCGCGGTGGCTCAAGCCTGTAATCCTAGCTCTCTGGGAGGCCGAGGTGGGCGGATCGTTTGAGCTCAGGAGTTCGAGACCAGCCTGAGCAAGAGCGAGACCCCATCTCTACTATAAACAGAAAGAAATTAATTGGCCAACTAAAATATATATAGAAAAAATTAGCTGGGCATGGTGGCACATGCCTGTAGTCCCAGCTACTTGGGAGGCTGAGGCAGCAGGATTGCTTGAGCCCAGGAGTTTGAGGTTGCTGTGAGCTAGGCTGACGCCACGGCACTCACTCTAGCCTGGGCAATAAAGTGAAACTCTGTCTCAAAAAAAAAAAAAAAAAGAGGAAGGTGGCAGAGGGATCTCACTGGTCCAAGAAGATCAGAGTCGCTGAACCCTGAAAACATTTGCACTCAGGAGGGTCCCTCCCCAGTCCTGGGTGTCTCTGGGCCCCAGGAGGTCAAGTGATGTGCGCAAGTGTTTATTAAATGCATACTGTTTGCCGGGCCCTCTTCTAAACATTTCAAATACCCTAACGTGCATCAGTCTCAAAGCGACGGTATGAAGTGGGTTCTATTACTATCCCCATCTTACAGATGAGGCCTCAGGGGCTTAGAGGGTGTCATTTCCTAGAACTGCTACAGCAAATGACCACAAATTTAGTTTAAAACAACACAGACATTCTCTTACTCTTCTGGGGGTCAGAGACTAAAATCAAGGTGTTGGTAGGGCTGCGCTCCTTCTAGAGGCTTCGGGGAAGAATGCACTGCCTTGTCATTTCCAGTTTCCAGAGGCTGCCTGCATCCCTCGGCTTGAGGCCCCTCCTCTGTCTTCAAAGCATATATCACTCTGACCTCTGGTTATGCCGTCACCTCTTCTTTTCCTGAGTCTGACCCTCTTGCTCCCTTTTATAAGCACCCCTCTGATTCCATTGGGCCCACCCAGGAAATCCAGGATAATCTCCCCATCTTAAGACCCCTAATTTAAGACCCCTATCTTAAGACTTTTAGACCCCTTATCTTTAAGACTCCCCATCTTAAGACCCCTAATCTGGGGCCCTAAGGCCCCAGAGTCACGCAGTTAGAGAGTGAATCTTGGTCAGGTGTTGCCCAGGTGGGGAGATTCCTCAGACACGTGTGATTCCAAGTTTGTGAGCTGTGAGCTCCACTCTGTTCTCACCTCCAGCAGCCGTCTCAAACCAGCAGCAGCGGGCGGGCAGGGCTTGCTCCCGGCTCTGCCCTTGCCCAGTTCCCCCACCCTACACTCCGCAGCCAAGGGCAAGGGTCAGCCCAGCCAGCTGACTGCCTGTGGCCAGGAATGGACAGGAAGCCAGGCCCCCAGGGAGCCCCCAGGTGGCCCCCAGAAATCACAGCCTTGCTTACCACCAACTAGATCTCTGTCTAACCCAGCCCCAGCTCGAGGACGCCTCTCCTAAAGCACAGAGGCCCATCTTCCTAGACTCATTCTTCCTCCAAGAGCCGTTCTTTCTTTCAACAAGCATTTACTGTGCACCTACTATGTGCCCGGCCCCAGAGACAGAGAAGATAATCCAGCCCTGCCTATGTGGAGGCTCAGAGTCAAATCAGCAAAACTTGCCTATGGCATTTAAATGAAGCATTTTCCAGGCAGGGTGCAGTCTGAATTATAATAGTCCTTTTGACAACACGTAAGAGGCACAAAAAAATACTAATACACTGACCAAAATTCTAACTCTTCGGAAATCTGTTAAGAAAAATAAAACATACTATGCTGTTATTTAAAAAATACCTGTAGCCGGATGTTGTGGCTCACACCTGTAATCCTAGCATTCTGGGAGGCCAAGGCAGGAGGATCGCTTGAGGTCAGGAGTTTGAGACCAGCCTGAGCAAGAGCAAGAACCTGTCTATACTAAAATTAGAAAAATTAACCGGGCATGGTGGCACATGCCTGTAATCCCAGCTACTCCCGAGGCTGAGGCAGTAGAATCGCTTGAGCCCAGCAGTTTGAGGTTGCTGTAAGCTGGGCTGATGCCATGGCACTCTAGACCAGGTGACAGAGCAAAACTCTATCTCAAAAAATAAATAAATAAAATGAAATAAAATTTAAAAAATTTAAAAATACATGTGAGTAATTAGTTATGATACATCCACCCAAGAAAATAATATGTAACCACAGAAATAGAACTACAGAACATGCAAACGTGTTTAACTCATGATGTTTTAGAGCATTACCTAACATTCACCAACAGGTGATTGATTTACAAAGGTAGGGTGAATTTCAACAATGAAAGGCTAACAGCTATCAAAAAGAAAGATGCATAAGTTGTCAATGTGTCAAAAGAGAAAGATTTGAGTGCCAAGATTCTGAGGTTAGACTTTTAATTTACTCTTGGTATAACCACTCTGGAAAGCGAGTAGTAATATTTAACAAATTTGAAGCTGTGTGTATCTACCTATTACTCAGCCATTCCATACCTGAGTATATGGAGGTTCTTTCCTACATGTGCACAGGGAGACATGGACAAGAATATCCTTGTGCAAGCACTGTTTAAAAGAGCAAAATATTGGAATAATGAAGATGCCATCCGCAAAAGAATGAACAAAAGAGTTGTGTTAAGTTTGCGTAGTAAGATACTATACAGCTTTGATTCATTTTTGGAAGGAAATAACCAATTTTTCAGGGTACACTACACCCTAGGTACTGTTTTAGTACCTAAAAACTAATGCCGCTCTTAGGGAGCTGGCACTTTTCTGGAGCGTTGGGTGGATAGAAAGACTGCATGGCTCTCCACACGGTGAGCCCGAGCGCTATGAATCACTGCATGAATCCACCAGGCCGACGTGTAACGACATGAGTAAACAGTGCTGAGCAAAAGAGAAACTTACAGAAGGATTCATGCAAAATGAAACCATTTCTAGGATGTTTTTGAAATATGCAAAATTTTACATGCTGTTTATGGATCCGTGGGGTTGATTTTCCCCAAACTCAGTGTCGTGGTTATCTCCGAGGAGGGAGGGGAAAAAATGGACACCAGGAGCACAGGGCTGCCCCTCCAAGGAAACAAAGGAAAACAAGAGAGACGCAGAGCTGATGGGAACACGGCAAAGTGACAAGACATGATAGAGCATGCGGAGAAGGTAGACTTGAGTTGGCCCTGTGGACACGAGCCCCCCAAGAGGAAAGAGCCTTCCAGGAGGGAAGAGCTGTCGGCACAGACGGTGTTCTGTATGTCATTGTGCTGAAACTCTTTCATAACTTTAAAGAGATGAAAAAGCAAGATTTTTTTTTTCCTGGACATAAACTGTAGGCAGGATGGTCCCCTTTCTATCCTCTTCCACACCAGGCCAACCTCGTCTCAGTCCATTTGTTCATTCCTGCCTTTTGTCTCCACTCCTTCCCTGTGAAATTTCAGCCAGAGGTTGGTCAGAAGGTGTCTGGGACTGTCCTCGAATGCACAGGCCGCTGCCTCTGCGGGCAAACGCCAGCCGCCCGGGCAGAGGAGGAGCTTCCGTTCTGTGAGTCCTTTCAGGACATATTTATGGAGCCCCTCCCAGCCAGGTCCTGTTCTAGGTGATGGGTACCAAAGAGAATACTAGGTCCCTGTTTTCTTGGCACTCATAGTCAATGGAAGGAAACGGAAAATACATAAACAAAACAAATCAGATAATATCTGATAATAGGTGTCATGGAGAAACTCAAACAACATAATCCAAGAGGGACTAGTGTCACCTGGCAATGCCAAAGCAAGTTAGAGACTTCTTTGTTTTCCTCAGAAAGTTTTAAAATGAACTTTTCTCAATTAAAAAAAAAAATCTGTTTTAGCCTTATGATTCTCTTTCCCTGAAAGGAGAGGGAATTGAAGTTAAAACAGTGCCATTTTCCCCAACTGTTAGTTGTTGGAAAGAATTGCTTTACTCTTTCTGTCCCTCCAAAATACCTTTGATGTGCCAAGAATGTGGCTTTTAGGAGTTGTGTTCCTCCTTCCTTCCCTATTCTTGCCACGAAGAGTTTGCAACAACTACGGTGGAAGAAGCCAGAGCTTTCTCTCATCGGTCAGATGGCTCACTTATTAACACTGTAAAATGAAATCGTCAGGAGGGAACTGTGATCATTATTGGAGTTTATGTCACTCTTTCTTTTTATAGGGACTTTTTTCCTTCTAATGATTAATGGCACAGAGAGCACCATTGGTTCCTTTTTCCAGAAACAGTCCGCAAGCACTGCTCTGGGAAGGACACGGCACGGCGCGGGGCCGACAGGTGCAACGAGGGGAGATGCCTTCTGTCCTCAGGAGCTCCCGACCACCAGGGCGCCAACAGCCACACTAACCGATATAGACCATGACACACGTCTCCAGAGAGGCCTCGCTGGAGGAACTCAGGGCAGAACAGAGACTCTTCACAGCCCCGGAACCAGGGCCCGCTCCACATCAAGGCGCTGGTGGCATTCGGGCTGGGCTTTGAGGGAAGGAAGGGTTCCTGGCTGAGGAGGACAGGCCAGGGCCACCCTCTTTCTCCTCACTCAGGAGACACTGCCTGCACTGTCTACTCTCTAGAGTCTGGAAACAGCAGAATCATATATTTTTTTTTCCTGTTTTTGTTTTTCGTTATTTAAAGCTGGGGGATAAATCCAGGCCTTGCTACCTCATCTCGAAGTCCCCAAATCGCACCTGTTTTTATTGGTAAAATCTCTTCCTACTGGCGATCCCTACTGACACGTTCACGCGGTTACCCAGTGTCGACCTAGATAGCAGACAGAGGGAGGCTCTCTACAAGAAAAGAAATTTATTCAGGAATAGACCACTGCAACGGGGACACGAATGCCGCAGTAAACCATGTGCACACTCAGGGAGCAAAAGGAAGACAAAGGTTTTTACAGGAAAAATGAGGACGGCAACATACTTATTTTAAAATGATTATCCTTGGCTACAAAAATCCATAACAAGGGAGACGTCAGTCTGACGTAGGGCAGGCAGTTGCTGAGCAGATGTCCTTGCCGAAGTATTTTGTGTGTAAGGTCACTATGGCCTTTGCGCCACGTTGTGGTTTCAGTAGAGTCTGTCGTTATCAGGCAGACAGGCGCAAGAACCCTCTCCTCGTGGCCTTCCCTGGCTCTATGTGTCAGGGTTTTCTTAACATCCGTGACTCCATTTTGATTCTGACAGCTTTCACTCCAGTGAGTTGGTTACTAAGTGTCCAAGGGTGAATGAGTGCTAGAGTCAGTCCTTGTCATGGGGCTTAGAGTTTGGAGACAGCGTTCAAGTCCAGCCTCTGCTGCTAAACAGATGGCTTTGGGCATGGCACCCCCTCTCTCTGTAACTCCATTTCCTTTCATCAGATGGCAGTGATAGTACCTGCCTTAGCTTGGCAGGGTGCAGGGCGGGGACTGAGGATTAAAGAGAATGTGTGTAAAATCCCTATGTAAACCCTAGAGCCCCATATAAGTGTAAGCTCTTTTTATTAGCCACTTTTACAGCCCCTCTGTTTCTAATCATGCAAACAAAGCGGATGCTCACAGAATAGTTTGATAGTAGTTGGAGCAACCTTTAACCATAAATGGAAATGAAAAACAATTACAATAGCTTGGAAAAAACCATAATGTGTGTCGAAGGCAAATGCAAATTGTACAACTGTAAGTGGAATTAATCTTTAGGGAATTATCTATACCATTTACTACCTCTCGGTATTCATCTGTATTTATAACCGAAACTATAAGGGCTTTTCCTTTTGCACGAGTCTGACATGAGAATGATTCTTACATGTGTGCTCTTCCCTACAAGCAGTGGTAATAAAAGAAGAGTAACAATCACCAGTGTCATTGGTAACTTCTCACATGCCATGCGCTGCACTAGCCACTTGGGTCAAATTATCTCATTGAGTCTTCACCACAGTCCCATGTGGTGGGGCTCCGACCATCCCCATTTTACTGAGGAGTAAACCGAATCTTGGAGAATTTGGGGAGTGAAGTGACATCCTGTCTCTCAAACCTTTAACTATTCATATTAAAGCAAATCAAGTCAGATTCTAAACAACCAGAATGCTTCCAACTAGAACCTTCAATTCTGTGTGTGTGTGTGTGTGTTCAGGTCCAATAGACTTCATATATGAGGTAAAAAATCACATAAACTTATTTTCAGAATTCCTTCCCCCTGCCTTTTTATTTATTTTTATTTTTTTTTCCTGTCTTTTTACTTTTGAGATGGGGTCTTGCTATGTTCCCCAGGCTATTCTTGAACTCCTAGGCTCAGGTGATCCTCCTGCATCCTGAGTAGCTGGGATGACAGGCGGGCACCACCCCACCTGGCTCCCCCTCCTTTTTTAATACAGCTTGAGGGATTATGCTAAAGTCAGTTTACAGAAGTGGTCCTACAAAATTTATTTCAGTTCATTCATTTGGCTCATTTATTTAGCACCTACTGAGTTCTAGGCACTATGCTGGATACACAAAAATAAGATTTAAAAAAATGACTTTTAGAAGAAGGCAGCATTAAACTGTGGTTGAGAGCACAGGTGTAGGCATCCGGCTGCCTGCTGTGTGCCCTGGGCCAGTCATTTACACTGTCTGTGTCTCAGACTCTTCATTTGTAAGAGGGGCATGATAATAGTGCCCACGTTAAATGAGATCCGGTACGTAAAGCACTTAGCCAGGGACTTGGCACTGAGCTTCTGCTCCATAAATGTGACCTATTTACGCCTGGCAGAGGCACAATCAATAGGACAGATACCACTGAGCTCCTAGAACCCAACTCCTTGAAAAACATGGCCTGGGATTCTCCCTGGATCGACTCCAATCTCCCAGAGTCTCTCATCTGGAGTCACCGTCACCTCTGTCTGCTCCGGCCTGAGGCCCGCCCAGGTTTGCGGCCATGCGAGGCAGGTGCCCTATGGCCTCACGAGCCATGTTTGGGCATCTTTCTCAGCCCTGCCAGCATTTGACCTCTGCCACCTTGGCCTTCACGATTGATGTGCCCACCTCAGAGTTGGCAGCTGCGGTGGCCTTGCCCAGTTGCATGGGAGCTGCCTGCCACAGGGAATACTGGGTCAGAGGGAGGGCAGGGTTTGCTCTAGAGCTGTGTTCCTCCAACTTAAGTGTGCATGAGAATCACTCAGGGATGGTCACATCACTAACATACAGATTCCTGTACCCACCCAGGCCCAGTGAACAAGAATATGGGAGGGGGGGGCAAGACCTGGGAATCTGCATTTTAAGCAGGTACTCCAGGGCATTCTCATGCAAGTGGCTCTTGCATGTTATAGGAAAACAGTTTTCTCATCTGTAAAATGGGAATAACAATAGAACTCCAAAGTGTTGTTAAAAGCATTAAATGCAATTATTTTCATAATAAAAATGTTTTAAAGAACAAGGGATTAAGAGAGTGGACAGCTGGGCTTTCGTCCTAAATTTGTCTTTAACTAGCTCTGTGATCTTCCGCAAGTCACTCAACCTTTCTGTGATTCAGTTTCCTTATATGCAAATGGAAGAGAATAGTGCTGCTTTATGGGCATCACGGGATTGTCAGACAAAATCACCAGAGACAATGGCTGTGGAAATCCTTTGAAATGTAGGAAGTGCTGAGCTTATGAAACACAATCCCATGGAAAATGAAAATACAGCAGGCAAGAAAGCAGGAACACGTGAAAGCCATTCGACGAGCAGTCAGGACTGGAGACCAGGAAGGCTCGCCTGGGCATGGCCAGGGGAGCGTCCTCAGGGAGGCAGGGAACGTCCTTCCACACGTGGAGGAAAAGAGCAAATGACCAAAGAGGCTTCCTGCCAGCAGCGAGAGTGGGCGTGGGGGAAAAAGGCCAAGTTGAGGGAGGCAGCTTTCCAGGTGAGAAAGAATTCCATGCCGTGGGCCAGAAGGAGAGAACAGAGCAGGAAAAACAGGCTGAGATCCTACAGCAGTTAAATGAATAAATGAAAGTCATGTTATCAACATGAGACACCCCAAAAATGTCATTGGAACCAAACAACAATGACAAAACCCAGGTTACAGAGGAATATGTACAAAGGTACCATTTATGTAAAGTCTAAAAACATGTAAGGGTTCGGGTACAGTGGTGTGTACCCGTAGTCCCAGCTACTTGGGAGGCTGAGGCTGGAGGATCACTTGAGCCCAGGAGTTTGAATCCAACCTGGGCAACATAGTGAGACTCCATCTCTAAAAAAATAAACAGACAAATGAAAACATGGAAGACAACATTTCACATATATTGTGTAGGTGTATGTACATGCAGCAAAGGTACAGACATATTTAATGAACATCTGTGCGCCACTTACAACGTGCCAGACACTATCTTCCGTGTGTCCAAACACAGTTACATTCTGAGGTACTGCAGGTTACAACGTCAGCATATGAATTTTAGCTGGACACAACTTGGCCCATAACAATGGCCAAATAATAAGATGTGAGACTGTGAGTGGTGAGTGCATGAGCATTTGTAATATTAATCCCGACACTTCTTTGTATGCATGAAATATTTTATAGTAAAGTCAGTGTGCTTGATTACAATGCTGTGTTCCCAGGAAGAATGAAGCAACACTGGCAGGAAGACACAAAGCATTCGAGAGGAATAGCATGGCCACATGCAGCCTCGCTGCAATCTGGATCAGGGGCTCTTACCCCCGGCTGCATATTAAAAGCACTTGCGGAACTTCGATTCTTTCTGAAGTCTGAGTTCCACCCAAAACCAATTTAAATCAGAATCTTGGACGGGAGCCCAGGCATTGGCGGTGTAACAAGTTCCCCAGGGGGTTCTAATATGCAGCCGGGGCTGAGACCCCCAGCTCTCAGTCAGCATCTCTTGAACCTCAACTGCATCAGAATCACCTGGGGGGCTTGTTAAACCCCAGATTGCTGGGCCCCACCCCAGAGTTTCTGGGTCAGAAGGTTTTGTTTCTCTTACCAGTTCCTGGGTGATGTAGCTGGTCCAAGGACCATGCTTTCAGTACATCACCCTGAGTGGCTACCCACTTGCAACCTGTTGTTTGGTGAGCACAGGGTTTTGTATCAAATGTGAATGCCTAAGACAGGCCAGCTCTCCTCTTTGCCACAGTCCTCACTGCTCCCTATCGTGCATTTAGGGCACCTCACTAACTTGTTTGTGTTCCTCACCTGGCCTTGATGGTTTTCTGCCCTGGAAAATTCACAGAATGCTGGCACTAAAAAGGACCTTCAATATCTTTCAACCAAATCTCCTTGTGGCATGTGAAGAAACTGCACAGAGTGCAGTTAATTGCCCAAAGCCTTTAATAACAAAATTTATGAAGAAAGCTACATCAGTAGAACCATCCTCTTACTAAGAACAACGGTTCAGGACCAAGTGCCTTGGCTATTTGGTGCTACCAATTCATATAATTTTACCTCTGTGATATCAGGTGTAGGGTAGGAGAAATGGCTTGCTTTCACCCTTCTAGGTTCTTTGGCTGGGCTACAAATTAAACTGACATAAGACAGTTTAACATGAGAAAGGCCATTTTAATTACATGCATATGCACAGGAGTCCCACAGGACATGAGACTTGAAGAAGAGTTGGATGACTGAAGCTTATACAGGATCCTGAGCTAACAGAAAGGGGTTGGGGTTTGGTGTGTGTGTGTTTAGGGGAGGCTTTGACACAAGTTATGGGAGGAAATGTGTGGCAAGGAAAGTTGTCTTGTTATGCAGATAAAAAGTCTATAGCCTCTCAGTGGTGAGCTCCTGTATTCCCAGCTACTTTGGAGGCTGAAGTAAGAGGGTTGCTTGAGGCCAGGAGTTGGAGGCCACAGTGTGCTATGATCATGCCTGTGAGTCGCCACTGCACTCCAGCCTGGGCAACACAACCAGACTCTGTCTCTAAAAAAAGAATTTCTTAGGTAATAAAAGTTGTCTGGAGCAGCCCTCTTCCTGATACACATACTTTACTAATGTAAATTTCTTTTATGAAAGGACAGTTTTTCAGAGTTACTCCTGTGTCTACAGTTTCTCAAAATAAGCAGCTTGAAATATACCAAACAAGTATATTTTGGGGTGGTGTATGCTGGTCTCCTATAGTCATATTCTGGGGTGGTGTGTCCTGAGCCCCAACACAGGGTTGAATTCAGTAATCAAAAGAATTAATACAGTTAACACTTTTTGACCCGGTTCTGCCCCTTACCAGCTATGGGACCTGAGCAGAGGGCTTAAACTTCCCAAGCTGTTGTCTCACTTGCAAACCTTCCTCACCTGAATTAGAACTAATGCCTGGCATGCACAGGGATGCGATAAACAGTAGCTGAGTTTGGGGTTATTTCAACTTTGCCCAGTCTGGAATCTTCCCCATCCACCCACATCTTGTTTCTACCGTCCTCGCTGCCCTTCAAGTACCAACAGGGCAAGGTGGAAAGAAACAGTCTTTAGCATCAGGAGCACCTGGGTTCCAAGTTTGACTTCCACCATTTGGCTTTGAACTTGTTGGAGTAGGACTTGAATAGGTAGCTGCTTGAGGAACCGACAGGGAACCTAAACAGACTGGGGTTTTATCTAATAAAAGAGGATTTTCTAGCCTGTGGTAGAATTGGAGAATCTGTGCCCAAAGGTATTCAGTATTGTTCAAAACTTCCCAACACTATTGATAAAAAGAAAACTGTCTACTGGTCCTTTTTCTCTGCAGTGGCCAGTTGCTGTCCCTCTAGTAGGTGTTTGCTGAATGTTGGATCTTCCTCTACCCTCCTTGGAACCCTAGAGACTTATGGGCATCTCCTTGTTCTTAAGCTGTCCTGTGGGTTGCAGTAGGTGAGCTCTGAACTGAGTTATTCCCTCTCATTTTCTGCCTGAACTTATCTCCTCATGAGCTGGGGAACTCCTGGCAAGCAAATTGCACATACTGTTTGTATCAGCCCCACAGAGGCATGTTGCGGGTTTACCAAATACTTGTTGGATGGCTCAATAAATAAACAATAGCAAGTTCCGACTTTACCAGGATCATAGATGATCTCCAGGCCACACTTTCTCAAAGCAAAAGCCACCATCAGCTTGGGGGCAGCAGGGAGAGAATTGATGGGAAAAGGGAGACACCCCCCCCCACACACACTAGAGCTGTTAATCAGACTTTGTGGCATAAAATCTCCACTTTTTCCTAGAAGTCCTCTGGGTGATTCTTGAAGCACACCGAGGTTTGAGGAACACTGGTGTTGGCACCTTCCCGCTGGGCTCTGGAACCAGATGGCTGCAAAATTAAACTCTCAGCCTAGTAGATTTCTCTGCACGAAGGGTGAGCATCTGCAGAGGAATCCTGCTCAGGGACACCTGCGCTGGACCTGCAGGCAAGGTCAATGGCCCTTTTTTTATTGACTTCTGATTCTGTTCCCCATTTGTCCACCTATTCATGAATTCAGCAAATGCTTACTTAACACTGCACCATGTTTCAGTGCAGTGCTAAGGGCTGGGACTACAGTGCTGCCTGAGACTGGGTCTCTGCCCTGGAGGAAATTCCCCTGAAGACAAAAACAACCTTTTCTCTCTCATAGGCTCCTTCCCCTCTTCCTTGCCTGAGTTTTGGGCTGCCAGTGGCCTCCTAGTGTATTATTTTAAAATTATATATGGCATTAACATCCTTACCTATAAGTGAATCAGGACGTGGGGTTCAATATATGTACATAATGCAATTGCGATTGTACTATTAATAAAACACATTCTCGGCCAGGCGCTGTGGCTCACACCTGTAATCCTAGGACTCTGAGAGGGCAAAGCAGGAGGATCACTTGAGCTCAGGAGTTTGAGACCAGCCTAAGCAAGAGTGAGATCCTGTCTCTACTAAAAACAGAAAAATTAGCTGGGAGTTGTGGTGTGCGCCTGTAGACCCACCTACTTGGGAGGAAAGAAGATCATTTGAGCCCAGGAGTTTGAGGTCACAGTGAGCTATGATGATGCTACTGCACTCTACTCGGGGTGACTGAGCGAGACTCTGTCTCAAAAACAAAACAAAACAAAAACCAGGCCGGGCATGGTGGCTCAAGCCTGTAATCCTAGCACTCTGGGAGGCCAAGGAAGGAGTATCGTTCAAGGTCAGGAGTTCGAAACCAGCCTAAGCAAGAGTGAGACCCTGTCTCTACTAAAAATAGAAATAAATTAGTAGCTGGGCAACTAAAAATATATAGAAAAAAATTAGCCGGGTGTGGTGGCGCATGCCTGTAGTCCCAGCTACTCGGGAGGCTGAGGCAGAAGGATAGCTTGAGCCCAGGAGTTTGAGGTCGCTGTGAGCTAGGCTGACTCCATGGCACTCTAACCTAGGCAACAGAGTGAGACTCTGTCTCAAAACAAAACAAAACAAAACAAAAACCAAAAAAATTTTCAAAAGACCAAGAGATAACATGCTAAATGTTTACAAAGAATGCCTGGCCCTGGAGAGAGTGTTATAGGAGAGCTTCCTCTCTTACACCTTTTCCTCTCGATTTTTCTATGATGAACATAGATTACTTTCAGAATTAGAAAAAGTAACTCACATAAACACCATCCTTTTCCTGTGTGAGTCTGTACGTGTGTGAGTGCGCGTGCTCCTGTGTGTGTGTGTGTGTGTGTGTGTGTGCACACGCCTGTGCTTATGGACCAGGGTAGGGAGAAATGGCTCA
>VSMD01138807.1:0-93147 GCA_008750895.1 Mirza zaza | reverse complement strand
GGGGGCAAGGAGGGACTGTGCGGGCTGGGGTGACGGGGGCAAGGGGGGACAGTGCGGGCAGGGGTGACGGGGGCAAGGGGGGACAGTGCGGGCAGGGGTGACGGGGGCAAGGAGGGACAGTGCGGGCTGGGGTGACGGGGGCAAGGAGGGACAGTGCGGGCTGGGGTGACGGGGGCAAGGGGGGACAGTGCGGGCTGGGGTGACGGGGGCAAGGGGGGACAGTGCGGGCTGGGGTGACGGGGGCAAGGGGGGACAGTGCGGGCAGGGGGGACGGGGGCAAGGAGGGACAGTGCAGGCTGGGAATTAGGCGCATCTGGCCCCAAGGCCAGGGAGCTAAAGGATGGGGGTGGTCAGCCACCAGGGTCCTGGGGCCAGAGGCCCACCTTGGTCTTGTAGCGCTTGCCACACTCGGGACATGGGTAGGGTCGCTCGTCTGAGTGGACGCGCCGGTGCCCACGCACGTGGGCGATGGTCTTGTAGAGCTTCCCACAGTCCCCACAGCGGAAGCGGCGCTCGTGCACATGCACCTCCTGGTGCTTCTTGAGCAGGTAGGCCTTGGGGAACGCCTTGCCACACTGCATGCAGGTGAACGGCCTCGGCCCTGCGGCCACATGCCACATCAGGCCGGCCCCCCTCCCTTGGGCCCGCTCGGCCACCTGCTGCCTGCCCACAGGCCACCCTCAACACCCACTGCCCACCGGCCCACGCTACACACTCACAGGTCATCCACTGCCCACAGGCACACACCCTCCTGCCACCCACCTGCATGGCCCCTCTTGTGGGCCTCCAGGGTGGCTGCCGTCGGGAAGGTCTCGCTGCACTGAGGGCACGGGTGGGTCCTGGGCACAGCTGAGGACTCACTGGCCACCTGCTGGGGGAGCACAGGCAGGCCTCCAGCACCCACTGCAGGCTGCACCCCAGAAGTAACAAGGACATGACCATGAGCCCCACCCTGGCAGGCTCCCTCCTGGCCCCAGGGAAGACAGGAAACAGATCAGTGGACAAAGTCACAGCAGAAAGAGACACCACTCTGCCAGACTGTGAGGAGCATGGTGACCAAGCCCCCGGGGTGAGCAGGCCTCAGGGTCTGGCCCCTGGAAGGAGTGTGATAGCAGCACAGGCACCTACTGTCTCCATCGGCTGTACCTCCAGCAGCGGCAGTTCCGGGGCACCATCTCCCAAGGGCTGGGGACTGGACCCGGTGGGAGGGGCTGGATCCAGGGCACCCTCCTCCCCAGCCACCCGCTCGAGGACGATGCCAGAGTTCTGCATGGCCTGGTGCAGCAGGTTCTCACGGCCGCCCTCGCCAGCACAGGGAAGCTCTTCAGGGACTGGGGGCTGTGGAGCAAGTGGAGGGAAGGAGGCTGGTCAGGCAGCCAGGCACACTGTACCCTGCCTCACTCTTCTCCCTCACCCCTGCGCTGCCCTCTGCTGTGCTGTCTGCTGACAAGCTTTCCCTGCCACGGCCTCCCGCCTCCCCTGCACCCAGACTGAGCGCCAGGAGGCAGCCCAGAGGGCAGGGCAGGGGTTCCTGCTGGAGACACAGCCCAGAACGAAGCCTGGTACTGAGCGGGCAGAGGACAGAGCAGCCCTACAGGGGCCCCGAGTCTGCCCCCACCTCTGGGGCCAGGGCTTTCATGCCCAGGGGCAGCTCCTGCATCTGGACATGGACTTCATGGATGACAGTGCCCTTGGCATCTGTCACCAGATGAATCACGGGAGAAGTCTCCATGGGCTCGCCTGTCACCGATGATGATGTAACTGTCCCCACAGCGGAGGCTCCAGACCCTTTAAGACAGAGCCGAGGAAGTCCTTAAAGACCCCTCACACACACACACAGACCAGTGGTATCTGGGACGGCAGCCCCGACCGGGAATGGCAGCCCCAAGTGACCCGGGCCCACACCCACTCTGCTGACCTGCAGGCACGTCCTCTTGGCCAACAACCACATCCTTGCTCATGCTGAAGCGAATTTTTTCCGTGCATGGGGTAAGAGACTTGAGATGCCGGGTCAGCGCACCCGACTCCCGGAAGCTCTTTCCACATTTGGCGCACTTGTAGGGGCGCTCGTCTGCGGAGAGCACCGAGTCAGCCCCGGGCAGACACCCGGAGCCAGGGCACCCCAGGCTGGGGTGGGTGCCTGAGCCAGGCAGCAGGGCACTGTGCGGCTCTGGCCCTCAGGCCCCAGCCAGGCTCACCCGTGTGCCGCCGGTGGTGCCGGATGAGCGAGCCCTTGGTGCGGAAGGAGGCCCCGCAGAGCTTGCACTCGTGGTCCTTGCGGCTGCTATGGGTGACCATGTGGGCCTTGAGGATGCTGCCCTGTGGGGGAGGGGCAGCGAGGCTCAGGCACCTCCCTGGGGGAGCAGGCAGGAGGCCTGGCCGGCCCGCAGCCCCCGTGGCTCACCGTCTTGAAGGTCTTGTGGCACAGCATGCACACGTAGCGGCCGTCCTTGTTCACCAGCAGCTTGACCTGGGCCTGTTCGCCCTCCCCAGCAAGCCCCAGGCCCTGCCGGTGGGGGCTGCCTGGGGCCTCCGCCATCTCACTGTCCCCTGGCTCTGCTTCAGCAGCCACGATGACCTCTTTGATGTGCCCACCACCTGAGGAGAGGCAGGTCAGCTTAAGCGTTGGGACCCACCATAGGCTTTGCCACCTCCATGGGGTTCCTACCCAGAGAGACTGCTGGGGCCGTAGAGCTGTTCAGACCAGCCCCAGCCCCAGCCCCAGCCCCAGCCCAGGACATGGGACATGCTGCTCTGGGAGGCAGCCAGGGAACTGCTCAGCCGCTCCAAGGTCAGCCTGAAAACACAGTAGACAACCCCCTCGCCAACTCTGTGGAGCAGTCCGGAGACGCCCCAGGGCTCCTGAAATGTGTCCAGTAGGGAAACGTACCATGAGCACAGATGCCCCATCCCCTAAGCCTAGAAGACACACAAATCCTGGTGACAAGGTGCCCAGTACACAGACAGTGGTCGCGCCAGCCTGGCTCACTGACATTTGTCCTGCACCAGTGTAGAGGGAATGTGTCCAGGGTTGCCACTGGCTAGGCTGCTGGCAGGCCCAGCCGGAGGCCTGTCCCCAGACAGACTAGGGACACTCAGCCTGGGAGACTGAATGCTCTCCAGACACCTGGGATAGCCTGGGGAAAGGAAGTCGGGGTTTTGCACTTGTCACAGGGTGTTGAGCAAGTCTGACAATGTGCAAAGCTGGGCTGTAAACACACTTCACATTTTCTGCTCATAAAAATGACAAGTGGGAAACAGCTGTGAAACCACTTCTTAGACATCGTCTTAGTCGGCTTGGCGTCTTGTTTTGACAAGCCATTCTCTTGAAACAGAGCAAAAGCGCTGTGATTCAGAAAGAATTAAGGGCCTCTCTTGTCCGTGCCCTGGCTGATGTGCTCGATGCCCCAGAAATTATCTTCCCGAAAGGACAGAGAGCTCTGGCCAGCGAGGATGCGAGGCGGAATGCGACTGCCCCAGATCCAGAGAGGAGACATGATTTGTTTCCAAGGGAGAGGCAGGAAGGCCAGGAGGGGGGTGTCCAGCCCCTGCCTCGCCCTGGGCCACAGGCAGCTGGTCTCCACACAAAGCCAGCAGGAGTCCCGGGCAGCCCTTGGCCCCTGCCCTCTGAGCCGAGCACTGGCCAAGGGGCACATTTAGGGCACCCAGGGCACCTGCAAAGAGAAAATCCCAAGAGTCCAAGAGAGGCAGGGGTGAGCACCACCCGGAGAGACTGCCATGCTGAGCCGAGACTGGAGGTCGGGGTGGGAGGAAAGGGGCCTGGAGCAGCTGCTGGACTCCAGGGAAGGTAGGCTCCCAAATGATGCCATCCCAGAAACCAAATGCCTCGCCAGGGCCGGAGCACACCCCACCTCCCACATGCACATTCCTATCCCTCCTATCCTAACCCAGATAAGTGTCCTTGTCATAAGAGTGCCAGGGGAAAGGCGGCACAGAGACCAAGATGGGTGTTCCTGCTGCCTCCCAGAGAGTAGCCTGTGCCCAGGCTCCCTTCCCGAGCCTGAGGCTAGCCTCTGCCACGGCTCTTCCAGCCTCTTCCTGCCACAGCCGCTCCCCAGGTCTTCCCAAGGCCAAGTTGGACCTGTTATGCAGACCCACTTCCTGTCCAGCTGCCCACTCACCTGCCTTAGCCCCTGCCCAGCAGGCAGCCCCAGCAACAGCCATGCCCTTCCCAACCTCCCACCACATCAGCCCCAACCCAGCTTCCATTCCCCGCACATGCATGCCGAGCCACTCATCCCCACCCCGGGACAGCCCCTGGCTCCCATCTGCCCAGGCCCTGGGCTGCCCTTTGAATGTACCCCTTGCATGCTCCTCTGTCCCCGATTAAGAAGAGCTTGACCCAATCCAGACCTCACAATACCCTGCACATCAGTGAGGCACTTTAACTTAAAAAACAGCCATCAAAGAGGCTTGGCTTGTATAGCTCATAAAAGCCGTGTGAATATCAGGGCAGCAACCACCACCCCCGCACCAGAATAAGGAGGTTCTGAGGAGGTGCAGGCCAAGGCCAGGCTATGAGTCAGGGCCCTGCACGAGCAGCAGGTGCTACCAAGTCTGCCCCACACCCACCCGCCAGAGCCACTGCTGGAGCAGTGAGCCATCCTGAGGGTGTCCCCAGTAGGTACTTCCTAGAGACAAGAAGTAGGAAGCTGGGGGGTGGGGAAGATTCTGGAAGGACCAGGACAGGGACAGCTTGGGAAAACACGCAGGAAAGAGCAACCAGCTCATGATTAAGCACAAATCCAAGATTCCCAATGCCAGGATGTGCCCCAGAGCTGCCCAGACCACCATGGACACAGTGAGGAAGGCCCTGGTTCCCCATTCCTGGCAAGGCCTCGTGCCCAGTGCTCTCTCCTCCTGCAGGCTGTGCCCTGGGGAAGGCTCACGAGAGCCTCAGCCCCCTCCTGGCCAGGCCTTGCTTTCGGCAGAGAGGAGGGTACAGGCAGCAGCGAGCCGCCATTCCCTAGCCCTGACCATAGCTGGCTATCAAGTCAGCAATGCGTTACAGCTGACTCACCCACCGTGGCCATGCCTGGCTTACCAACGAGGTCCGGTGCGTGGCCAATGTCTGCTGCCAGAGAGGCTGCCTCCACCACGATGTGGGCCACAGTGATGGGCTCCTCTGGGCCAGCCGCCGCAGGCAGCACCTACCGAGGGGGAGCAGGGGACAGAGGGGACTTGTCTGGAGGCTCCAGAGTTCCCAGAGTGCGGCCTGGGCTCCCTCGCCATGGAGCTGTGGAGGAGAGGGCCTGCGGCGGGGCTCTCTTCCCCCAGGGGACCACTGCTTGGAGCCTGGACTCCCAGCCTGGCCCCGCCTACCCAGGGCATGGGTCAACACCATCACCCCAATGTCTCTGGCCACCACTGACCCAGAACTCTGAACACCTGTAGGGAGTGACCAACAACTCTGGAATGGAGCCGGGCTGGTTTTCAGGAATGAAGGTGAAGCAGCCAACCCAACAGCCCCGGCTAAGAGGTCAAAGGACAAGGCCCAGAGCCCCCCTGGAGGAGAGAGCCCCTCTGGGAGAGGCAAGTACAGAATCAGAGTAAGATGACCAGGGTTCCAATGTCATCTGGGCCATTCCTTGCTGGCAGCCTATGACCACTGACTTCTTTCTGAGCCTCCTCTCCTGTTCTCTACAATGAGGATGATAAGAGCTCCCACCCTGCGGTGTGCTGCAGAATTTATAAAAACGGCCAACCTTGTTGACATGCTCCAAGCCAATGGAGCATGTCATGCTCCAAGCATGTCAACAAGGTTGGCCCTTTTATCACAAGGTAGTGGGATCCACAGGGCCATGCTTTCTTTGTGGGATTCCCATGAACTATGTGTCAAAAGCACAAAAGCCACCTTGATGCCCCCAAGTCAAGAGAGACCCTCAAACCCCAAGAAAGAAGAGACACCAGTCCCCTAACTGTGCAGGCTTCAGCCAGAGGCTGCTGAGAAGGCTGGGCCACCCCAGGCAATCCAGGACACGCCAGGGCAACACCAGGCTCTTAGTGACACAGCCCAGACCTTCTCTTACCTACAGCCAATGCCTGCCCTCTGCCCGCCCACGTGTCCCCAGGAACCAGCTGCACAGGTCTGTCCTGGCACACTGCCTCTTCCTCCTCCTGTCAGGTGAGCCCAGGGATGGGCATGTGCGTGTGGTGGCAGTGGGGTGGGGGCTCACCTCCTGGCCCAGGAGTGCAGTGGTGGCAGGGGTGGCAGGCAGGGCCTCCGGAGGGGCCCGCTGGCAGGCCTTCTGAATCTTGTGCTGAACGAAGTCTTCCAAGGCAGTGAACTCCGCCTGGCAGCGGCCACATCTGTGCACGTCGTCCTCATCTGCAATGAGCCTGCTGTCAGCAGGGCCTGCGCTTCCCCTCCAGCCTCAGACCAAACTCACCCAAGTCTGGCATCTTGCTTTCCCGGCCCTCCCATATGATAACACACATGGGGGCCCAGGACTAGGTAACCCCCGGGTGCAGCCCCTATCCTCTGGAGTTCTGCAGGAGCAAAGCCCACCCAGGGAGCACAGCATACAGTAGGGTGTGGCCTTGGCCACACGCTGAGCTGCCAGGATCCACTGAGGCTGTCAGACCCAAACCCTCCATTTTAGCAGTGAGGGAGAGAGGACCAGGAGAGGGGCTGGGAGGCAGAGGAATTCCCCAAGGTTTGGGAACAGTAGAGGACAAAGATTTAAGACTGTTGGGGTGCGGGATGTGCCCTCTCTAGGTCCATTGCCTTATCTGCAAAATGGGCTGACCCAGTGCGTGTAGAGGGTACCGTGGGGGCCCGAAGCCTGATGCCCATAACAGGGCCCTGACCCATGACCACTCCTCTCACTGATTTAGGGCTTCACTGGGTCCCCAGTGGGCAGCACCCCTGCTCAGACATAGACACCAATGGTAGAGCTTTCCAGAGGGGTTCCATGCCCCAGGGCCACTGCACCTGAGCCCCTCATCACCACCATGCTGGTTCCACATCCTGCAGAAGAGACTTCATGCTCACTGAGTCCTTCCTGTGGGCCAAGCACCCCAATGGGGACATCACCAAATCCTACCAGCACCCTAGGGAAATGGAGATGACTATTCCTATCCTAGAAAAATGATTTGCTTCAAGGCTTTCTCAAACAAAAAAAAAAAGAAAAAAATTTTAAATAAAAAAAAAAGCATATATATATATTTAAAAGAAAAAGAAAAATGATTTGAGGTTCAAGATCACCCAACTGCTGAGTACTGGAGCCAGAACCTGAACCTGAGGGTCTACTCCAGACGCCCTGCTGTTTGCACAAGGGGTGGGGAACTGTCCCTTCTGCTTCCACAAAAGTCTGCCAATTCCCATCACTTCACGTTCAGTCCCACATCAACGTCAAAACCCAAGGCTGGTGCACAGAAGCCTGGTCAATGTTTGTTGAAGTAATGAGCAAATAAAAGGCCAAACCACAGCTCTGACTTGCCCACAGAAGGCCACCTGAGAGAAGGTGGTCCCCTCCCGATGGCTCAGTCAGAAACCAAGCACCTAGGTGCCCACCACCCTCTTAACCTTCCTGCCCCGCTTGCCAAATCTGACTGGGCACCAGGTCATTGCCATCAAAGGAGCCCCTACCCCATTAGGAGACACACTCAGCCCATTTCGCTGAAACAGGGTATGGGCAAGAAACCTCCAAAGGGACCCTCTCCATGTTGGCACTGCCCCTCTCCAAGCTGAAATAGGAAGGGACAAGAAAAAAATGCACAGACTATGAATCCTGTGAGCACAAAAACTAGACCACCCTAACTCTAGTGCCACTAGCCAACCCCTTCCTTCCTGTCTGACCCCTTCTACAGCCTCATGGGACAAGCTTGGAGGGTAGAGACCCAGGCTATGTCTCCAAAAGCTATCAGTGTCCCCATGAATGAGTCCTTGGTGTGTGCCCGACATCGTTCTTGGGGCTTTACATGCACACTCTATTTTAATTATCACGATTCTCCTATGAGATACAGAGCCCAGATAGAAAAGGGACAGAGCTTCACAGTCCTGGGATCCAGTCCAGTCCTTGCTGCTTACTAGCTGGGTGACTCGGTCACGTTCACATCTCTGAACCTCAATATTCCTCATCCCCCAAATGGGAATAATAATAATAACAGCATCCACGTCTCAGGATTGGTTTGAGAAAGAAAAACGCTGATGTAGAGTTAAGTGCTGGGTATATTATGTGCTGCAACAGGCACCTCATTTTACAAAGGGAAATGGAGGCTCAGAGAGGTATTGTCAGCATGAAAGAGCTATAGAAAGCGGCAGGTCTGGGACGGAGCCCACAGGCTGGCTGCAGTGCCCCAGCTCTCCTCCACTGGGCTCTGCTGCCTCCCCACGGACAGGCCTGGAGCCCCGCCCTCCTGGAGCCTCCAGCCCCACCCGGGCCAGGGCCCTGGCGGCGCGTCAGATGCGGTGGGAGGGGGCCCGCAGGAGGGAAGGGCCCTGCTCTGCACAGGAGGCAGAGAGGGGCCGGGCCGAGGCCTGAGGGGGCAGGGCTGGTGGTGGTGGCGTCTGCGAAGACCTACACGGAGAGCCCGGAGGCTTGGGCACCGGTGAGTGCCCGAGAACACGCACCCGGGCCCACGCGGGGGATGGGCGGCCCGCAGGGGAGGCCGTGAGGGTCCGAGAAAACCTGGGAGGCTCGTGGCCGGCTGTGCGGGGCCCCGTGCGGTCCGCGCGGAATCTGGGCCTGGGAAGGTCTGTCGCGCTCGCAGCTCGGGCCACTGAGGCCTCCGCCAGCCCAGGCTGAGCCGCCCCCACCCCGGCCGCGCCCGGCCCGGTCTTGCCCCGTTACCTTCCTCGCTGAAGGGCGCCGGGAAGCCGAGGAAGCCGCCGGGGGCCAAGACCGCCGCCGCCGCTTCCGCCGCGACCCCGCCCTCGCCCGCTTCCCGCCCAGCTTCGGCCGGGGCTTCTGCCGTATGAGCGGCCGTCACCCGCACTGCCATCGCGCCCTCCATGTCGCAACGCGCCGCAGGAAGATGGCGGATTTACGACCGTGTCGTCATAACAACGGGCCGCGCCGAGCCCCGAGCCAGGGAACGACGGGAGGGGGGCGGGGCGGGGCCAGAGTGGAGTTGACAGACAGGCGGCGAGGCGGGGCCTGGGGAGAGGTGTGGCCTGGGCCCGCACAGACAGCCGGGGCGGGGCGGCGGGGAGGGGCGGGGCTACGGCGGAGCTGATCGCGGGCGGGGCGGAGCTGATCGCGGGCGGGGCGGGGCGGGCGCGGCTCCCGGGCTCCGGAGCCAGAGCAGGTGCGGCTGGCCGGCTGGCCGGGAGCGGACGGTGCGGTGCCCGCCGCTCCCCTCAGCCCCTCAGGCCTCAGAACCTCTCCAGATGGTTACCGGGTCTCAGGAGGACCCGAGCCGCTCATGGGCGGCTTCGCGAAGCCTTTTATTCTTGTATGTATTTTTAAAATTGTGGTAAATACACTAAAGTTAACCATTACCTCACGGTGTCGTGCAGCCACCACCGCTGTGTAGTTCCAGAGAGTTTTCAGCATCCCAAAATGAAACCCGTCTCTGTTAAGCAGTCGTTTCCCGTTCTCCCCTCTGCCCTGGCGACCACCAATCTGTCCGTATGAATTTACCTATTGCGAACGTGTCGTATACATGGAATTATTCAATTTGTGACCTTTTGTGTCTGGTTTCACTCACTCGGCCTAATGTTTTTGAGGTTCATCCCCATAGTATGTGTCAGTCTTTGGCTCCTTTTTATGACTGAATAATATTCCAGTGTATGGATAAACCGCATTTTATTTATTCATTCCTCACATTTGAGTCGTTTCCACCTTTCTGGCCATTGTGAATAGTGCTGGTGTGAACAGTCATGTACAAGTTCCTTTTCTTTTCTGTAAGGTAATATTTAATTAGCTCTTTGAAATTAAGTGCTTCGCAGGGTAGCTCATTTAAGATAGTCATCCACATTTTGAAGATGAAAAGGCTGAGGCCCAGACTGATAGCACACTTCCCTGAGGCAAGATTGGCGCAGGCCTGTCCAGAGCTGTGTGCTGGGAACCCACATGGCTTGACCTCCCTGCGCACTTATTCTCTGTGGGCCAGCCAGATGCTCGGTGCCAGGGACATGGGGCCATCAGACCCACTCCCCTCCAGCAAGGCCAGTCGCCAGGGAAGATGAAGCACAGACACAAGGAGGGCCCAGAAGAGAAGCATGTCCCTCAGCAGGGAGTGGGAAGGGCACTGGACAGAGGTGGCCTCCATGCTGGAGCTGCCCAGCTGGGAAACAGGACCTCTGGCCTGGCAGGAGAGGAGCTGGGATGTGTGATAACAGGTAGAGCCATGGGCAGTAAGGCCGAGGTCACAGGGGGGCTGCTCTCTGCAGGCAGGTCCGGAGCCACTGCAGGGGATCAAGCAGAGGGAATGATGGTCGGTGTTTCAGGTGGGTCCCTCTGACTGCTGAGCAGAAAAAGGACCTTGGGGCCCCAGCAGAGGCAGGAGCGGGGCTCAGGAAGCCACTGGATCCAGGGTGGATGGTCTCTGAGAGAGGCAAGCCAGGAGGAAGAGCAGGTTGGGCTTGAAGCACAGGGATCTGGAGAGCTCCCAGTGGGAGGGGGACCAGAGACACCTGGGTGAGGTGAAGCCAGCGAGGAGGTGAGCCCAGAGCCCAGGTCACTGCCCTTGAGCCTGTGCTGGAGGGTAAGAGAAGCTGGCATCCAGAGGAATGGAGGGTGCTACAGTTTGAACGTTCCACCCCTTCAAAACTCCTACAGAAACCGAATCCCCAGTGTAACAGTATTAAGAGGTGGGCCTTTTAAGAGGTGATTGGGTCATGAAGGCTCCACCTTCATGAATGGGTCAATCCATTAATGGGTGAAGGGTTATCACAGGAATGGGTCAGTTATCTTGACAGTGGGTCTCTTGTGAAGGCCAGGTTGCCCCTCTCCCATGGCCATGGGATGCCCTGCATGCCTGGGGACTCTGCAGAGTGTGGCCTCACTGGATGGGGCCCCTGTACCTTGGACTTCCCAGACTGCAGAACTATGAGAAATAAATTTCTTGTTTTTTATAAATTACCTAGTCTCAGGTATTTGGTTATAGCAACAGAAAACGGATGAAGACCGGAGCGGGGGAAGGATTCTGAAGGCAGAGGATGGGCCTGGGTGTGGATAGGCTGGGCCAGGGTAGACCTGCCGGATGGAGGGTCAGGGCCAGGCTAGGGCTTCTGCTCGGTTACTCCCTGGGGGTCAGAAAAAGGCATCCTGCCAGGTGAGTTCTGGGCCATGCCTTGGACAGGGCAGTGGAAGGCAGAGTGGCCAGGAGCAGGCAGAGGGACCGGAGTCTCCCTTCCCCCAGATGGCCCCCTCTCCTACCCTGCACTCAGCCTGGGCTCTAGCTGAACCATGTGTTGACTTTCTGTGGCCATACCTAGACAGGAACTCTAAAATCTTTTACAATATCAGCTCAATCTCCATTGGTTGGATGTACTTTGTTTAGCCAATCCCATGTGGAACATTTAGGCTGAATCCTTTCTTTTTTTTTTTTTACCACTTGAGTCCTTTTTCAATGACCCTCATTTTTGCTTAGCTCATTAGAAGCAATAACATCTTTGTAAACACAGATTAAATGGCTACTTGTATTTTCTAATAGAATGTAAATCCAGGCAACACTATTAAGATAAATACTGTCTGTCCTTGTACCACTTAAAACCATCCCCCGTTGCACAGATGGTACGAATTCCTCACTTGGGGAGATACTAGTCCCATCCAGTCACAGGTGTGTAATGAGTGCCTCCTGTGTGTCAGGAACACATTGTGACAGGTTCCTTTCCCATCCAGATGAAGGGCCACCTCATCCTGTTCCCACCCATGGTCAGACCTCCCCCATAAATGGCACTGTCCCTTCCAGTTTCCTCAATGACCTTGTCTACAATCATCCTCGCTGTTACTGCTGCCCATCCCACCTCTCCCACTATGCCAGCTCAGTCCCTACCACTCTACCACGCAGCATACTCAGAGGATGTAAAACCAACCATATGCAGCAGAGCTCAGCTTCAGGGTTGACAGAGTTTAATCCTAACTCAGCATTGTCCAGTTGGTGACTCTCTGTGGCTCAGTTTCCTCATCTATAAATGGGGATACTAATAATCCCTGCCCCTCAGGGCTATCCTGCGGTTCTGACGCGCTAACGCAGGTGAGGAGCAGTGCTTGGTGTCCGGATGCTTCCTGAGTACCCAGGAAACCAAGGCAATGGGACAAGTATTGCAGGAGCTGAGTCACTGCCGGACCTCATCAGGGTTTCCTACTCTGGTCGTTTTATCTAATCAACTGGATGGTAAACGCAGGGTTTGTGATTCTTGTCAAATCCAGTTCTTCCCAGGGTCAGCCTGACCACCAAAACCAAGCATGAAGACTCAGGGAAGAAGGTGCTCTCCTCCTGGGCAGTGGGTGCTCCAGGCAGTAACACTTAGTAGGCCCTGCCCTTGTAGGCTACGGTCCCTGTCCTCCAGGGGTTTCCAGGCCAGCAGAGACCAAAAGAAATGAGAACTTTCTGGGGTGTTGGAAATATTTCATATCTTGATCCGGGTTATGTTTATGCAGGGCTATATATCCACATATGAAAATATATGTGGATATATATATGGATACATATATCCACATGTAAAAACTCCATCCAGCTCCACACTTAAGACTTATGCCCTTCATTGTGTGTTATGCCTCAATAAAAGCTAATACTGCCAGGCGAGGTGGCTCAAGCCTGTAATCCTAGCTCTCTGGGAGGCCGAGGTGGGCAGATCGTTTGAGCTCAGGAGTTCGAGACCAGCCTGAGCAAGAGCGAGACCCCGTCTCTACTATAAATAGAAAGAAATTAATTGGCCAACTAATATATATAGAAAAAAAAAATTATCCGGGCATGGTGGTACATGCCTGTAGTCCCAGCTACTTGGGAGGCTGAGGCAGCAGGATTGCTTGAGCCCAGGAGTTTGAGGTTGCTGTGAGCTAGGCTGACGCCACGGCACTCACTCTAGCCTGGGCAATAAAGTGAGACTCTGTCTCAAANTAAAATATATATAGAAAAAATTAGCCGGGCATGGTGGCGCATGCCTGTAGTCCCAGCTACTTGGGAGGCTGAGGCAGCAGGATTGCTTGAGCCCAGGAGTTTGAGGTTGCTGTGAGCTAGGCTGACGCCACGGCACTCACTCTAGCCTGGGCAATAAAGTGAGACTCTGTCTCAAAAAAAAAAAAAAAAAGCTAATACCTGGCCAGCGTGGTGACTCACACCTGTAATCCTAGCACTCTAGAAGGCTGAGGCGGGTGGATTGCTCGAGGTCAAGAGTTCAAAACCAGCCTGAGCAGACCCCGTCTCTACTAAAAATAGAAAAATTAATTGACCAACTAAAAATATATATAGAAAAAATGAGCCGGCATGGTGGCGCATGCCTGTAGTCCCAGCTACTCGGGAGGCTGAGGCAGCAGGATGGCTTGAGCCCAGGAGTTTGAGGTTGCTGTGAGCTAGGCTGACGCCACGGCACTCACTCTAGCCTGGACAACAGTGAGACTCTGTCACAAAAAAAAAAAAAAAAAGTTAATACCTAATAATCGACGATGAGTCCACTGAGTGCTACATGATAGGCAGTGTCCCTTTAGACCCTAATGCCACTGCCTGGTAATTACCGGCCCACGTGACAGGGAGAGCCTTACTGGAAGGGGCTGGAGGCGAGACCGCGCGGCCCGCTGGCTCCAGAACTGGAGGGCAAACCGCCCCCGCGCCGACGTCGGGCCCGACCGTGCCCTGGACGCAGGCACCGGCCCGGGCGCGGCCGGCCGAGGTGTGGACGTGACTCGGGTCCCCCACCCCACCCCCGCGTCCCTCGGCCCCTCCCGCGCTCCTGCGGAGAGCCCAGCCTGTGAGAGGAGCCAGCCAATCAGCAGCCGGCCCGGCCCGGGGTCACTTAATCAAGGGCCTCCGTCACCTAAGCTGACCACTCGCCTCCAATGGGCGCCCTGCCCTGCCGCCTCAGAGAAGCCGCGACCTTACGTCCCGCGCCGGCTCCCCGGCGCCCTGCAGCGTTTCCGCAGTGGGCGCTCCACTCCGAATGCCGGTTGGCGCCCCACCAACCAATCGCCGGTGCGCCCCGAGCCCGGCAGCCAATGGCCGCCCGCCTCCCCGCGCCGAGCCGCGACGGTTGGCGCTGAGTTCCAGCGGCCCGCGGGAGGCGGGGGCGGATTGGCGCAGGCAGCGGCCAATGGGAGGCGCGCGCGAGGCGCGGGGCCAATGAGCGCGCCAGGGGCGGGGCGGGCGCCGCGGCGGGCGGCTGTGAGGAGCAGCCGGTGGCGGCGGCGGCGGCGGCGGCCGGTGGCGGCGGCGGGCGGCTGGCGGCCATGGCGGAGGCGGAGGCCGGCGGCGACGACGCCCGCTGCGTGCGGCTGAGCTCCGAGCGGGCCCAGGCGCTGCTGGCCGACGTGGACACGCTGCTGTTCGACTGCGACGGCGTGCTGTGGCGCGGCGAGACGGCCGTGCCCGGCGCGCCCGAGGTCCTGAGGGCGCTGCGGGCCCGCGGCAAGCGCCTCGGCTTCATCACCAACAACAGCAGCAAGACCCGCGAGGCCTACGCCGAGAAGCTGCGGCGCCTGGGCTTCGGCGGCCCGGCGGGGCCCGGCGCCGGCCTCGAGGTCTTCGGCACGGCCTACTGCACGGCGCTCTACCTGCGCCAGCGCCTGGCCGGCGCGCCGGCGCCCAAGGCCTACGTGCTGGGCAGCCCGGCCCTGGCCGCCGAGCTGGAGGCCGTGGGCGTCGCCAGCGTGGGCGTGGGGCCCGAGCCGCTTCAGGGCGACGGCCCGGGCGACTGGCTGCACGCGCCGCTCGAGCCCGACGTGCGCGCGGTGGTGGTGGGCTTCGACCCGCACTTCAGCTACATGAAGCTCACGAAGGCGCTGCGCTACCTGCAGCAGCCCGGCTGCCTGCTCGTGGGCACCAACATGGACAACCGGCTCCCGCTCGAGAATGGCCACTTCATCGCGGGTCCGTGCGCCCCGGGGGCGGGCGGCTGGGGGCCGGACGTTGGGCGCCCTACCCCGCTCTGACCCCGGGCGCTCTCTCCCCCTGCCTCTCTGCCCCGCAGGTACGGGCTGCCTGGTCCGAGCCGTGGAGATGGCGGCCCAGCGCCAGGCGGATATCATAGGGAAGCCCAGCCGCTTCATCTTCGACTGCGTGTCCCAGGAGTACGGGATCAACCCAGAGCGCACCGTCATGGTGGGAGACCGCCTGGACACAGACATCCTCCTGGGCGTCACCTGTGGCCTGAAGACCATCCTGACCCTCACTGGAGTCTCCACTCTAGGGGATGTGAAGACTAATCAGGAAAGTGACTGCATGTCTAAGAAGAAAATGGTCCCTGACTTCTATGTTGACAGCATAGCCGACCTTTTGCCCGCCCTTCAAGGTTAAAGATTCAGTGTCTTTAATCTCCAGAATAAAAAAAAAAATTGAAAATCAGTTACCCAAATTTATAGGTGGGGCTTGAGCATCTGCTCAGCTAGGTGGCTTCACAGAGTGTAATTGGAGTTAAGCGAAGGGATTGGTTGTTAACCTTGCAAGTAAACGTTTTGGGGGCGATTTTGTTTACAGATGCTTATATTTTAAGATGCACTTTTAAGCTTGGAGGGCATTGAGGGGGCGGGTTCTGGGCCCCGGGTGTCCTTGGCAAGGGCAGCCTCAGCATCTGCCCAGGAGTCAGGTCACCTGGGGACCTGCTAACAGGACTGAGACGGATCTAGAATGGTTTGTCAGTTATTTTGCTGGAAAATTCATTCAGGGATCAACTGCTTTGAAGGGCAGAGAGGAGGGGCTGATATTGTGACTGTCGTGAGAAGCTTGCAGAGACGGAACCAAGGCCCCATCAGTGTGACTGTCCAGTAGCAGAGCCTTCTGCATCCCCACTCCTCACTGCAGGGTGGGAGTGGAGGAGGGAGCTGCTCCAGGTGGTGTCTTCCTGCCCTTGAGGTGTGGGCTTCAGGGTGCTGCATTTGCCACCTTCCCCCTCCCCTCTGTCTTTGAAAACCACTCTGATGTCACACTTGAGTGTCTGTTCCGTTTTAGATACCCAGGGCTGCTGCTGCTCTTGCAGAATTGCCCAGTTCTGTAAACTCAGCCAGCTAAACCTCACTGCTCTCACGTTTAAACCCAGGTGACTTGCACTGAGTGTGGTGTTGGCTGAGTGGCCAAGAAGGCATGGTTGCCTTCACTGAACTCTGGGCTGCTGTGCAGGGAGCTCCAAGCAGTGTTGGTACCAAAAATTACTTTTTTTAACTTTTGAACAACTTTGTCAAGTGGTGGAATTGAATTTTAAGTGTGTTGATTAATAGCTGTGCTCTGTCTCATAGGGAAAATCCCACTGAAGAAGCCTCCGTGGCCTGCAGCCAGCAGCAGGGCTAAGAGCACTTGTTGGCCAAGGAATGCCTGTTGCCCAGGGCTCTGGGTGGGGGAGGAATGAGATGTCCCAAGAACAGGAAGTCCTTTTATGAACCAGTCTCTTCCTGTCCTTACATACCCTGGGTTGGGTCAGGGCGAGGATTAGATGCTGGAGATTAGATGCCTAGTGGCCCATGGAGCCACCCACCTTGGCCCTGAATTCCCTTGTAGGTGGCCAACAGGAGTACTGGCTGGGTCCACCAGCTAGCCCACGGTTCTTGGCAGGGGCTCTGCCCTTTTCTGCCTGTTCCTTGAGTCCGCAGACTTTTAACAGGCCTGACAGGCAGAGTCAGCAGCACTTGCAGGGCAGAGCCTGGGAAGCTGTTCCTTTTGGCTGACTCCTTCCTGGCGCCTTGCCCTGCACCCAGTGGCTTCTCCCAGTCCCACAGTCACAGCACTCCTTCAGTTGTTCACGGAGCGTTCTCAGAGCAATAAAGGTGTCATGAACCTTCAGTTCCTCCCAGGCCTGGGCCCCGGAGTTTGGATGTGCCACAGGGCAACATGAAGGCAGCTGCGCCTGTGAGGTTGGTGGTGCTGACGTTGGCTCTGCGAGGTCGGCTCAAGGTAGGTCTGGACATTGAGCAGGCCTGTCAGGGCGTTGTCACCCACACCAGGAGCACGTGGCAGGTGCGGCAGTCAGCGACACTTCCCTCTTCAGCCCACCACCCAGGAGCCTGTGTGTGCCCTGTCTCCGGCCCACAAGGGCTATTGCACTGTGTGACCCTGAATGCATATTAAACTCTTAAACCCACAATGACTCAGGCATTCCTTGCTCTTGTCTTGCACTAGCCCTGCACTGAGGTGGCAGCTGTCTAGCTGCAGGTGGGAGCAGGGAGGGATGAAAGTGGAAGGCTGGACTGGGATTCCAGTTCCAGAGGTGGAATGCCATCCACCCCATTTCAGACCCATTACAGAGGAACAGGTGCTGAAGAATCAGGAAAAGCAAGATATAAAGGGAAAGTGGAGGAGAGGGCCACGGGGGGAAGCTGGTGGAGGCAGGTGTGCCTGTGTTGGGCCGCCGTGCAGCAGCTGCATGTCTGGAGGCGCAGGGCAGTGAGCAGAGTTGAGTTAGAAACCGCCCTGGGCGGGACACCAAGGCTGTCCTAACGGTCCAGCCTCCGAGAGCCTGCTGTGGCACTTGCTCTGCATGGCACCTGTCTTGTGTTGGTTGGGGCAGGGGAGTGGCTAGGGGTGCATAGGCCCACACCGCTCATTCACTGAACAGGCATTTATTGACAGCTCTGTGTGTGCCAGGGCCTGTGTCCGGCCCTGGTAGTCTAGAGGTAACCCGGGAGACTTAGACACCTCTTCAGGAAAGTTATCAGCTGCCCTGCCCAGGCCTGGGCTGCCCTCCAGTCAGCAGGCTGGACTTTCCATGTGGCTGTGCTCTACACCCTCCCAAACCCCGTACTCCGCAGTCTGCACAGGCCAGGTGTCTGGAGAGCCAGGCCTGCTGACAAGCACCCCCAGGTAGGAGGAGGGGACTGTCCTGGCTCTGACCTGGACATCAGATCCGGAGCTGGGCAGGAGGCGGTGGGTCAGGAGGGGAGGGGTCCAGTTGTTTGGCTCATCAGAGGCGTCCTGAGGTTTCCCAGGCGAGGCTGCAGACAAGGGGCTGCAGACAATCGGCGCATTGTCAGCAGGGGCTGCAGCATGGAGCACGGGAGCGGCCGCACAGAGAGCCCCGGGCCCAGGCCTGTGGGGGTGAGTGCCTCCCATGCTTCTGGGGCAAGGACCCAGGGGATGCCCCGGGCAAGGCAGGGGACAGAAATGCCCACCCTACCTCCGCCCCTTCCTTCCCTGAGCAAGCCTGCTCCCTGGTGTCTAACCCCAATGACCCACTGACCCCAACGTGCCCCCAGGTGAAAACCAAGCCCTGCCATGGAGGCTGGAGGGCCGCTGGCCTGCTGCTGCTGCTGGCACTGGCCACTGCGGGGGCCGTGGCTGGGGGGCTCCTTGGCTTTGCTCAGGGCCCTCCTAAGGTGAGCCCCTCCTCGGGACCAGGGGAAGGGGCAGGGGAGGCCAGCACATCCCAGCTTTCCAGAGAGCCAGGGCTGGGAGCAGAGGGCCTGTTCAGGGGATGTTGGAAACCCCACAGCCCAGCACTGAGGGGTGTGTGGGGGGCTGCCCAGCTGAGCTCTAACTTCCCACTCCCAGCCATTGCTCCAGATGCTGCGACTGACCCTTGCAAGCCCCCAGGTACCCCGGTCCAACCAAACCATCCTGGTGGACGTAGCCCGCAACTCGGCAACCATTACAGTGACTCCACCTCAGAGCAACCGCAGCTGGGTGGTGCTGTTCGACGGGCAGAGCGTGAGTGGGCAGGGAGGGGTCACTGCCGCAGGTGTCTGGGGTGGCCCTACCTCACGCCACTGCCTCCCCAGGGCTGCATCTGTTACCGGCCCGAGGAGCACCAGGCCTGCTTCCTCCGCCTGATGGAGGACCGGGATCGGGAGACCCTGCAGCTGCTGGTGAACACCTCGAAGGTGAGCAGCCCCCGCTGGGCTCAGCCCAGGGCCAGGGGCCAGACAAAGGGTCCTGTGTGCAGCCTGGGCCAGGGCAGGCTGGGGCTCTGGTTTCAGGGGAACAGAAAGCTCTATCTTCCCTTAGCTGGGGCTGTTGACAACAGCTGAGGGTAAGGCCATCAGGGTGGGGGCAGGGATGCAGGGCCCCACCAGCCAGAGGCAGGGGAGGTGCCCCCATCCCCAGCCCACCAGAGCCTTCTCTGCAGGCCCAAGGGTCCCACAACCCCAGCCAGGACACCCACTATACCCAGGAGCTGCTGGCCGTGCGAGGGAGCCATGAGGTGGACCCTGCCCAGGTGGGGGCTTTGGTACAGCACCTCTGTGCAAAGACCCCCATCTACTGGGCTCGTCGAGCAAAGGGTGAGTGAGGGCAGCTGTGTGGGGAGGCTCCTCAGGACAGTCTGGGGGGTTAGGGGTGAAGCCCTTCGGGAATTCATGCAGCCCCCTCCCCCCAGGGCCCCAGAGGCAGCGGTTGATCTATCTCTGCATCGACATCTGCTTCCCAAGCAACATCTGCGTGTCAGTCTGCTTTTATTACCTCCCAGACTAAGCCGCCTGGGCCAGCCCAGCCCATCCCCAGTCTAGCGGGCCGGCTGGGTCACCAGCAGCATGGAGGACAGCTGCCGGCAGGGACTAATAAACCCTTCCACCTGGCTGTGGTGGTGTTCTCTGTGGCCTCTGAACCTGACATGGGTGGGGAGGGGAGGAGAGGGGAGAGCACTGGCTTGGCGGGGCACCAGCCTCAAACCCCTCCACAGCTCCAGGCCCTGGGGGTCCAGACTTTCCAAAAGGAGTACAGGCTGTCCCAGCCCAGTCTCAGGCCACCTCCTGGGCCCTGTCACAGCCAGATAAGCAACTGTGGGCTGAGAGAGACCAGGGCGGAGCGGCCTGCAGGTCTGGGCTAGCTAAGGGAGCCAGTCAGGTCTGGTCAGCCTGGGCTGGCAGAGGCTAGCCCGTGGGGTTTCACTCTGACCTGGTGCTGTGCAGGTACATCCAGCAGGTGCCACCTGCACCAGGCAGTGCCAGCTGTAGGCCGCCTACAGTCCTGAAGGGCACAGGCTAGCCCAGCACACTGTCGTTGAAGGCCAAGCAGACGACAGCTTTCTGGTGGCCTCCATACTCCCTCTTGATCTCTCCAGTCTCCACGCACCAGAGCCGGGCAAGGTTGTCTGAAGAGGCTGAAAGGGAGGGCCGGGCAGCAGCTCAGGGCGCCGGCCGGGCCAGGCCGCCTGAGGCAGAGGAGGAGCAGAGGCCTGAGCAGGGTGGGCAAGGGTGGGGAGGTGGGAGGGCTGGGCTTACCGGTGACGATATACTGGGAGTCCCCCGAGAAGGCGCAGCCCCACATCCAGCCCCGGGATGACTCCCCAGGGTTACCGCTCCTGATGCTCAGCTCTGTCATCAGGGAGAAGTTGGACGTCCTCCAAATCTTGCACGTCTGGTCGGCCGAGCAGGTGGCAAGGAGCCTGGGGGCAAGTGTGGGGCATCGAGCAATAGCCTCCCACCCTGCACCCCCGTGCCATGCACCAGGTAGGCCCCAACCCATCAAGCCCTCAGCCCCAGGCAGGACCCTGCCTAGGCCACAAGGCCGTGACGCACGTGGAGTCGGGGCTGAAGCGGCACTGCAGGGCATAGCGTGTATGGGCAGGGATCTTGGTCTTGGGGATAAGCTGAGTCACCTCGTCACCAATGCCCCCAGTCAGATTCCAGACATAGCAGTTTCCCTGTAGGGTAGGAGGCAGTCACAGGGAGCCTGGCTTTGGCCTGAGACTCAGGGAAGGATGCTTTGGGGGCTCCAAAACTGGGAGCCAACTGTGCTCAGGGGCACGCAGGTGGGCACCTCTGGTCCTACTTGTAGGAGGCACCCAGGAGGCCTGGCCTGGCCCCAGTCTAGGGCCACATCAGCCAGCCAAGTGCAGGAGGCCACGCTTGGCCAAGGACTTGCATATGCCCTCCTGGAGGATGCCGCTGGCCAACAAGAATGTGAAGAAGGATGTGGCAAGGGCACCCGACAGAGGGACAGCACAGATGGAGGCTGGAGAGGGGAAGTCTGGGGACACGGAGAGTAATGATGCCCTATGATCCCAACAAAGTTAACGGGAGAAGATGAGGCTAGAGAGGGGAGCAGGGCCCAAACCACAGCATCCCACAGCCGTGGTCAGAAGCCGGGCATCTTGAGTCCCCTAGGAGAACCAGTCTAGCCAGTGCTGCTGAAGGACACTCTGGCGGCCAAGGGAAAATGGATCAGGGGCCAGGAGAGGTCAAAGAGGAGGAAGGGAAGCCACAGATAGTGTATCTGCTGTCAGGGGGAGACAAGAGTGACCTGGACCAGGAGGCAACAAGGAGAAAAGAAGGAAGTGGACAGACTCGAGAGAGATTCTGGAAACTGAAGTGACCGTCCCCTGCTGTATGGGCTAAGGCAGGGAGCAGAGCAACACCAGCAGTGACGCCAGGCTCTTTGGTGACTGTGTGGGTGTTGGAGCCCAGAAAGGGGAAAGCAAGATTGTGGGGGGACGGAGGGGCCCAAGGGAATAAGCCCATCTGGAGGGGCCTTAAGGGGCTGCGTGCTGACCTGCGCCCACCACAGGGACTCACGGTGCTATTGACCGCTGCCATGTAGCTGGCATCGGGGTCGATGTGAGCAGATGTGATGGAGACCTCAGGCTCAGGGATCAGCTGCTCGTTGTGGTCTGTTTTCAAGTCCCAGATGTGGATAGCTCCACTTTGGTCACCCACGATGAGCTCTGCCTAGGGTGCAGAGGAGTTGAGGCAGGCAGGATCCCTGCCCTCCAGAGGCCCAAGGTGCCGGCCTCAAAAGTACCCCTTACCTGGTTGGGATGCAGGCACACACAGTTAATGGGCGCGTTCACCTGGAAGATCCGCTGACACTGCAGGTTCCGGGACCTGCAGGGTGGGGGTGGGGGTGGGGGCACACACCATCTGTAGCGGGTGCTATTGGTGCCCCACCCAGATGACCTCTCTCTGGTGGATTATCCTTGTCCCACTGCTGCTAAGAAATGCCTTGTAGAAAGCACTGGGAGCTTCCACCCTCCCCTGCAGGGGCCAGCCTGAAGCAGTGACTTACTGAAGGGGAGGAACAGGCTGACCCCTGGCCTGGAGGCAGGACTAGCTCTTTGAAGCAAGTCACTCTGTCCTGTTTTCTGCACTTCCCGCAATAAATCACCCACACAAAGCTCCCTGTCTCAGCCTCTGCTTGGAGAGAACCTCACTAGACACAGTCTCCCGGCCTGGCCCCCCCCCACCGCCAGGCATCAGGCCCCTCCTACCCAGCACCCCACACCTGAGGTCCCAGATCCTGGCCGTGCAGTCCTCCCCACCCGTGTACATCCAGCGGCCATCCTCGTGGAAGCCCACAGACGCAATATTCTTGTTGACACCGTCATAGCTGATGATGGGATTGGGGTTATTGGAGTTGAGATCATACATGCGGATGTGCTGGTAACCTAGGGGGACAGGCTGAACTGAAGCTTGGCTGTGCCCAGGTCGGCCCACCAGAGGTCGGGGTCAGAGGTCAAGGGTCACAGGTACCTGCAGCAGCAATCATGCTGCGGTCTGGCGTGATCTCCAACGCATTCACCTGCTGGGTCTGTTAAGGAGGATGGCGGGGAAAACGAGGCCCTAGGGGCCTCCGAGATCTGGCCTAAGCTGTTGCTGCACCCTTCCCACGCTGTCATCTCCACCCGGCGTCCTGCCAGCACCACCCTGCCCGCCCGCTGGGTGGAGGATACGGAGTCCTGGTGCTGCACGGTGCGGGTGCAGATCCCGCTGTGGGCCTGCCAGAACCGCACGGTGTGGTCATAGCCCGCAGTGGCCAAGATGACTGGGTCACTGCCCACCGTGCCTGGCGACGTGTTCATGGTGTGGCTGTTAGGGAGACTGAGGCTGCACAGGGCCCGCGATCGGACCGGCAGGGGTCACAGGTCAGACAGAGCGTCCGGAGAGGAGAGAGGCGACGCAGAGACACCTAGGTACTAAGTGGATTACAGATCCACTAGGTGCTGACAGATGGCTGTTATGTGCATTTAGAGACGGGAAAACAGCGCAGACAGGTTCGGGAACACGCGTGACAATCCGCGAGGGGCAGCTCCGGGCTCCGGGGCGCGCTCCGTCCCCCGCCCCCCTCCGCGGCCGGCAGGGGGCAGTCGCGCCCGGGCCCACTCTGCCGCAGGGGCGGGCCGCGCGTGCGCAGGGCGGCGGGCGGGCCTGGGCACGGCCGAGCGCTGCGGCTGCACATGCGCAGCAAGACGGCGCCGGGCCCTGCTCGGGGGGCGATGTCTGGCCGGACCCCCGAGCTCCCCCGTGCTCCGCCGACCGCCCTGGCTTGGTTCTGCCGGCCGGCCTGCCCCGGCCGCGTTCTCCCCGCCGCCCAGCAGCTCCTTCCCGACCCTAGCCCCGTGGCCTCCATACCTTACTGGCGGCTCCGCGCTGCGCCGTGGCCCAGGACGGCGAGAGGAGCCAGAGCGAGTCGACAGAAGCCGAGGTCGAACGTAGAATTATCGATGGGCCTCTAGGGCGAGACCATGTGCGGGCAGGGGTGGGTGGGACGAGACCAAAGTTCTGGAACTAGGGCTCCTGAACCTGGAGGCTCCCAGGGGGTGGGCGAAGGCAGCTTTGTTCCCAGCCTTCCAAATCGGCACCACCCCCTCTGACACGGCTGCCCATTTTCCAGGCTTGGACCCCCAGGCGGAGTGGCGCGGTCCCCACACCCTACCACCTGCTAGGGTTGTCAGGTCAAGTACAGGACTGGAATTTCAGATAAGCAATGAATAATTTTTTTAGTATGAGTATCTCCCAAACATTGCGTGGGACATACTCATACTAAAAAATAACTTACTTATCTTGTAGTTTTATGGCAGCTGTATCTGCCACCCCAAGGCCAAGCTCTGTCTAGCCCCAGCCAGACCCTAGGGACACCCCACTCAGCCCAGGGCCCCTCAGAACCACAGACACTCATTGCAGCCCCGCGCCCTTCCAAAAGTGGTCTTACCCCTGGGATGGGCTCTCCCACGGTTTCTTCCCACTGCACTTAAAATCAGGTCTGCACCCCTCATTTCCTCCCGCCACACCAAGTCCCTTGCCACCCATCCAGGCCCCGGGTCCCAGAAACCCTCCTTCCTACTTTCTTCCTCCCAGCCTTTAAACACCACAAAACAATCCCAAACTGTCTCTTTGGAAAAGCCATCCTCGCTGCCTTGCTAGCTCCCTTCCTCAATGCCCCCTCATTCCGCAACCCCTTCGATCTGCCTTTTACCCCCAGCTCTCCAATGGAAACCCTTCAAGGTCACTGGCAATCTCACTTTGCTAAACCCAGTGGATACTTTTCCTCCCACATCTTGACACGTCTGTGCCGTGGTTGGCAGCACCATGCCTTAAAATCTCCCATCTCCTACCCTCTTGCCTGACACTGGATCTCTTTTCCTGCCAGCTCTCCAGAGACTTCTCTCTGCGCCCCACGCAAGACCTGGGGGCTGGGGACCCCCAGTTCAATGGCTTCCAATAGCCTCCCTGCTCTGGGGCCTTTCCACCTGTCTCCAGCTCAGGTGGTTTCCAGAGCCTTCGCTTTTGAAGCACATCCAGCTCCGTATTACTGTCCCTTGAATGCCCCACCAACACTACCACCTTCCACGGCCAAGACACATCATCACTGACTGCTTCCCCTTCTGTGTGCTGCATCCCCCCTTGTGTAACAGCTGGGCCAGATGTGGATGCACCCCTCCCTCACACTTCCTTTCCCATCAGCCAGGATTCTACCTCTGGCCTACCTGCCTGCCTGTCCTTTTCTTTCCAGAGCCCCGGCTCTGGCTCCCCCACCCCCAAAACAGTCTCCTCACTTGCCCCATCCACTTACTTTTGCTCTCTCCAGGCTATCCTCTGCATTACAGAGTGGTCTTTTAGAAAAACCTACATCTGGGCTGGGTACAGTATCTCATGCCTATAATCTTAATACTTTGGGAGGCCAAGGTGGGAGGATCACTTGAGCCCAGGAGTTCAAGGCTGCAGTGAGCTGTGATCACTCCACCACACTCTAGCCCAGGCAATAGAACAAAAATCTAAGTCTGATCTTATCACCCCATTAGAAGCCTTCAAGGGTCTCCATCACCCTCTAGACTCCTGGGTCTGGCCCCTCCTGGAGCTGTGGCTTCCTCTGTCTCTCCTCAGGTCATGTGTTCCAGCCAGAGGAGACACATCCTCCTCTTTGAGCCCTTGCCTGTGCCTGGGATACTTTTCTCTCTACTCCTTTCCCTGCCAAACTCTTGGTTTTAAGCACCTTTAATAGCTTTCTTTTTTTTCTTTTGGCAGAGATGTCTTGCTTTGTTGCCCAGACTGGTCTTGAACTCCTGGGCTCAAGCAAACCTCCCACTTCAGCCTCCCAAGTAGCTGGAACTACAAGTAATAGCATTTTGAGGGCTTATTCTGTGTGGGATTTTGTGCTGGGTGTTTTTGTTTTAATTGAGATGAAATTCACATAACATAAAATTAACCATTTAAAGTGAACAATTCAGTAGCACTTAGTACACTCACAGTGTATGCACCCACGACCTCTATCTGATTCCAGAACATTTTCATCGACCCAAAAGGCACTCCCTTCCCCGGCCCAGCCCCTGGCAACCACTAATCTGCTTTCTGTCTCTACAGATTTGCCTAATCTGGGCACTTTATATAAATTAAATCATATGATATATGGCCTTTTTCGTCTGGCTTCTTTTACTCAGCATAATGTTTTTGAGTGTTTCATTCCTTTTTGTAGCTAAATAATATTCTCCCGTGCAGGTAAACCACATTTGATTCAACCATTTATCCTTCCATGGATATTTCTTTTTTTTCTTTTTTGAGACAGAGTCTTGCTTTGTTGCCCAGGCTAGAGTGAGTGCCCTGGCGTCAGCCTTGCTCACAGCAACCTCAAACTCCTGGGCTCGAGTGATCCTCCTGCCTCAGCCTCCCGAGTAGCTGGGACTACAGGCATGCGCCACCATGTCTGGCTAATTTTTTCTATATATATTAGTTGGCCAATTAATTTCTTTCTATTTATAGTAGAGACGGGGTCTCACTCTTGCTCAGGCTGGTTTCGAACTCCTGACCTCGAGCAATCCGCCCACCTCGGCCTCCCAGAGTCCTAGGATTACAGGCGTGAGCCACCGTGCCTGGCCTGGATTTTTTTTTTTTTCTTTTTTGGCTATTGCCACTAATGCTGCTAAGAACACTCACGTGCCAGCATCTGAGCGTGTGTTTTCATTTCTCTTGGGCATATACTAGGAGTGGAATTGCTGGGTCACATGACAACTCTGTGTTCAACTTTCACAGGAACTGCCAAACTGGGACGAGCCTTTTACCTACATTAATATGCATGGAGTCCTTACAACAACTCTGATGAGGAAGAACCGCCCTCATTTTAGAGGAAACAGAGGCTTAAAGATGTAGAACCATGTATTCAAGAGCACACGAATGGAAGACAGTAGGACCCAGCTCTGAGCCAGGCCCCATGCTGTGGGCTCACCTCTCTCCTGATCTTTCCCCCTCTGGCTAGGGGGATTCCTCCTGGTCAGCCCTGCAGCTCACATGTCCTCTTCATCTTCCTCTCAAAGAGGACAGGAGATCCCTGAGGCCGGCTCAATGCCTGGCTCAGAGGCAGCTTGGGGAATGGCAGATGGATGATACTCGGGCTTGCCTGGCTGGGAGAGGAGCCCCAGGAACACCAGCCTTTGTAGGCTGGAGACCACTAAACCCGTGAGGGAACCTACGTGCAGGAGAGAAGGGTGGACTGAGGCAGGCTTGGCCAGGTGTGTAGGCTACCACCTGCCCCCAACACCCTGAGCTGCTTGCCTTTTCTGTGGGGCCTCTGGATGGAGGCTGAGGGCAGGGGAACAGCTCTTGGGAGGCTGCAGGTGTCCCAGGCCTCGGGGTGCTGACACAGTAGGCAAGGCCCCCATCCTTCTAAGTAGCTTCAGCGTCTCTGCTGGGCGGAGTGTGTGGTTTTTGATCCTCTGCAATGTACCAGGCACTAGCTAAGTGCTGTACAGAGGTGGCACCCACAGGAATGATAGAAACCATGGCAGCTAACGTATGATTCGTGCTTCCAGCACCCCATGGGGAGGGCACATTATCATCCCCATTTTACACATAAAGGGCCAGGCACCAGGGCCTTGGGGGGTTAGGAGGGACACCCAAGAGCACCTGAGCAGCCACACAGCCGGTGGGCAGAGGAAGGGGCTGCAGCTGGCCAGCCGACGCCGTGCATCTGGGAAGGAGGCCAGCCCGGGCTGCAGTGGAGCTGCCGCCAGCTCCACTCCAGGCTGAGCCTCAGCAATTCTGCTGGCTCAGCGGCACCCCCCACCCCCCACCCCCAGCCTGAGTTCCTGGAGGGCTGCCCGAGTCCCACGCCTCTGCATCCTTATCCCCCAGCCAGAGTGGCTGCCTACCAGGCTGCTCTAGTCCCCAGGCTGGGGGGCCTCCCCAGGCAGATGCACATCTCTGTTTTCATTCGAGTTTCCCATCAGCCCTGGGCTGCAGGCAGAGCTGCTGGCCCATTTAACAGATGAGGTAGTTGAGTGTTAGGAACTTGTCCAAGGTCACTGGTTGGCAGTATTGGATCTGAGGCTTCCTGACTTTTCCTGGGCGTTATCCTAACCTAGAAGGGGAAGGTTGTGGAGCCTACCTGGAGCCCAGGTGCTTCTAGACCACACTCTGAGTACATGCCTGGGACCCCAGAATTCCCTGCCCAAAGGGCCCCAAGCCCACTCCCAGAATCTGTGCAGCCTTCTTCCTGGGTCTGCCCTCCTGAAGGTGAGCCACACAGTGGGGTGCCCACTCCTGGGTCTGAGGACTAAGGGCTGCCTGTTGTGGGGTGCAGATGGTGCTGGAGCTAGGCAGAGAACATGTGGGCAGCTGCAGGCAACAATCAGTTTATTATCCAAAGGAATCCAAGAATTCTAAATTTGAACTTGGACTTTCAGGTCATGATGAAGATACATTTGTCAAGGTAGGAGGATAGGACAGGTTTTACTTCACAGGTTATTGGCATGATTTATAACATTTAAGTATTCAGAATGGGTGCAGTGGTTCATGCCTGTAACACTAGCACTTTGGGAGGCACAGGCTGGAGGATTGGATTTTCGGAACCAGCCTGGGCAACATGGGAAGACCTCATCTCTACATAAAAGAAAAACAACACCAGAATAATTAGCCAGGTGTAGTGGTACACACCTGTAATGCCAGCTACTGGGGAGACTGAGGCAGGAAGTCGCTTGAGCCCAGAAGTTGGGAGATTGCAGTGAGCTGTGATCCCACCAATGTGCTCCAGCCTGGATGACAGAGAGAAAAAGACCCTGTCTTTAAAAAAAAAAAAATCAAACATTCAGTGTGTGGGCCTCTGTATTCTTGCCCCAGGCCCTGCCCCAGGCACAGGTCAGCTCGGTTTACCTTGACAAGTCCAAAACATAAATAAGAGTAATGATGGTAACTGTCTTCTTTTTATTTTTTTGTAGTTCCTCCTGTATGCTAGTCACACTGCCAGACTCTGTAGATACAAAGATGCCAAGCACCCAGGCAGAGAAACCTAAGAATATCACAGTATGTACAGCAGCCTTTTATCAAGCATGTACTAAGTCCTGCTGCAAAGTGCTTTAGGGACATCATCGCAGTGAATCCTCCAGGAAATCTCATGCTTACCCTCATCTTCCTGTGGGGGCACAGACTCGGAAAGACAAAGTGACCAGCTCATGGTCACAAAACTGATAAGAGGACGAACTGGGACAAGTCCAGAAGCCAACATGGGTTCAAAGTCCAGATTCATGACCTCGAGACTCTGGGACATCAGATGAGCCACTTAGCTTGTCTAAGCCTCAGTTTCTTCATCCTTAAAATGAGGACAGTAAGTCCAACCTCATCTATATAGTGACCAGGACAGTGCCTGAGCAGGTACCCAGGAATTGGTCACTGTAAGGGTCGGGAGGGCCCTTGCATTTAAGGACACCCCCCCCCCCAGCCTGCACATGCCAGAAGACCGGGGCTTGCTCCCTCACCTCATGGGAGACGCCACAAAGGGAATGAATGGCCAGCTGCCCTTGTGATCCCGGGACCCCTGCTTCCCCTGCCCCACCTCCCCGACCTGCTTGATGGTTGTGCCACAGGAAGCAGGGGTCAGGACACCCTTCATGTGTACCACCCTCACCAAATTCTCCCTGCAGCCTTGTCCAGTGGGGGTGGTGACCTGCCCCTGTCTGCAAATGAGGAAACAGAGCCTGGGCCAGGACTCAACCCCAACTGGTCTGTCTCTAGAATGCTACAGGCCTGGAGTGGCCCAGGCCTGCAGGCAGGTCAGAGGGTGACACTTCTGTCGGGTGGCGTAGGGTCAGCCAGGACTGTCCTTCCTGGGGCCCCAGAACCCGCCGCTGGAGGCTGAGAACGCAGGGTGGGCGCTGGCTTGGGGGTGGTGCGGGGTAGGCGGAGCTGAGGCCCCTCTGGTGGTGGATGTGGGACCTGGCCCTGGGCTGGGTCCAGACTGAGGCTGGGGGAAGCTGTCCCCGCATTATTTGTGGAGAGGAGCCAACCGCTGCAGGGAAGGAGGTGAAGCTGGGGGCAGGGAGAGCGGGTTCCCTGACACCGAATTCATTACTGGGAGATTCCTCTTCACAGCCCCTCCACACCTCCCACGGGAACCGCGGCCACTGGCGCCCGGGTCTCTCCGTGCCGGCCCCCGCCCGCCCCCTGCCTCGGTAATCCCTCCCCGCTTGGGTCCCGCAGCCTCTGGGAGGCTCTTCGGGCTCAGCCTCGCGCTGCCGCCGCGTCCAGCCCCCGGCGCGCGCCGGGCCGTCCTGCCCGCAGAGGCCGGGCCGAGCCGCGCGGCCCGCACGTGGGGAGGGGGCGTCTCGGGGGAGGGCCCGTGCGGGGGCGGAGCCACGGAGCCGGGCGCGCGGCCGGCGCGGGCTGACGGAGGTCAGCGGCCGCGGGAACCCAGGCGTCCGGGAGGCGGCGCCAGGTGCCGCGCCCCCGCCCCGCGCCCGCCGCCGCCGGCCCCCGCCCCCGGGCCGCCCCCCGCCCGTGACGCGCTCCCCGCCCCCTCTGCGCCGGGAGCCGGAGCCCGAGCCCGAGCCCGAGGAGGGCGAAGGGGCGGCGGGCGGCCGAGCAGGCGGCGGGACAGGGAGGGGATGCGGCCGCAGCCGCAGGGCCGCCGCGTCTGAGCCGCGCGAGCGCACGGAGCGCAGCCGCGTCGCTGCGGCCCGGCCGCGCCATGGGGAAGGAGCAGGAGCTGGTGCAGGCGGTGAAGGCGGAGGACGTGGGGACCGCGCAGAGGCTGCTGCAGAGGCCACGGCCGGGGAAGGCCAGTGAGTGCGGGGGGCGCGCTCGGGGCCCACCTCCCGCGCCGAGCCCCCCACCCCTCCGGGCGCAGGGCGGGGAGGGATGCTGCCGGGTCCCCGGGGGCGGGGCGGGGCCAGCAGCGCCCAGACCCTCAGTCAGCGCCCCCCCTGCCCCCAGCACGGGAGGAGGGGAGGCGCGGAGCGCCCGACCGTCACCCCAGCCCCCGGCGGGGTCCTGACGGCACCCACCTACCCGGCCGCAGGCGTTCGCATCCCTCCTTGCCTGCCTCCGTCCCCTCCCAGCCCAGGCTACGGGCTGACAGCTGGAGGTCTCGGTTGGGCCTTTAAAGGGCGAGGCGGATGCCCCCACACACACACCGTGGAGAGAGGGAGGGGCCGTGGCGGCAAGGGGTGACCAGGGCCCTGGCAGTGCTTGCTTCCCCTCCCCACCCCATGTTTAATAACACGCTTCGCAGGGAAGGGGGGACATGACCACGCTGGGGGTGTGGCTGCCCCCCCACCCCCTGCATGGCTGGTGGGGGGCCATTTACTCCCTGAGCAGAGGCCCAAGGTCGCCCAGGCAGGGGCAGCCCTGGGCAAGGCTGTGGGCCCACTTCTCTGGCAGGCTCCAACAGACCCTGGTCCCCTTGGGCTTTTCTGCTGGTAAAGGGGGCTGTGAAGGAGGGGCCCCACTGCCCATCCCAAGCTTGCGCTGTGGGGGCCCCTGGGAAGGGTTAGGAGCTTGGAGCCCTGATCCCAGCACTCATCCCTGCTCAGCGGGAACCTCCCTGGGGGCCACGGGAGATGGATGGATGGGCGTCTGGACCAGCCGTGTGTGCGGCTGCACAAGTATGACCGTGTCAGTGTGTCAGGGCACCTGTGCAGGCACGGGAAGGGCTCTGCAGGTCAGCATGTGGGGTCTGGGCACCCTCACTCCCCCTCCCCCCCAGACTGTAGCCAGAAGGCCCCTCCCCTTTCTCCACTGCCATGAGCACTGGGACCAGCTTGGGGGGGGGCCCCCCCCGCAGGAGTACTCCCGCCCCCCAGCCCCCTTCCTAGCTAGCCTGTGTCAACTCCGCGCAGCAAGAGAGAGGGACACTGGTGCCTTGCGGGTGGGCAGGCTGGCCCTGGGCTGGCTCAGACCCTTAGGGTTCAGAAAGGGAGGGCTTCCAGGCAGAGGCATCTCAGCCAAGAGAGACATAGGCATAGGAAAGGCTTCTACCTAGTGGTCCTGTGACCTTGGGCATGGACAGCTCTGCTCACTGGGCCTCAGTCTCCCCATCTGTAGGATGGGACATTTGCCTCTCAGCAGTATTGTGAGGACAGTGAGAGGGTGCACGTGAGCCTCCAGTACTTAGCAAGCTCTCACCAAATGCCAACTACCACTGCTCCCCTAGATGGCCCGGGCCCGGAACTGGGGAAGTGGAGGCCTCCGATTTGGGGGTCCCTTCTCCTTTCCATTCAGGCCACTCAGGGGTAATGGGGGCCTTTACCTCTGCCTGGGTCTCTGCCTCTGCCTGTCTGGCCTCTGGGACAGGGGAGACACCTGCCCTGGCCCCGTGTCTGTACTCTCTGACTCACAGGGGCGGGTGCAATAAATCAGATGGAGAAATCCCTCCATGAGTTAGCTCCGTCGTCATGGCAACGCTGGCCTGCTTTGGAGTAAGATGTATTTTGATTCAGCAAAGTACAGCTGGAGTTTGGGCCACGAGGTGGGGGGTGTCCAGCAGTGTCCTCTAGGCCTCTGAGCCCAGAGGTATTCCTGTGACCCTTGCTTTCGTGGTCCCCTCCCAGTGCCTGGCCTCTTCCCTCCTCCCACCACTCTAGTGTCACCCCAGGCTCTGTCACCCCAAGCTCTGTCACCCCGCCTTGAAGGGAGCCTCCCCTGTGTGCACATGTACGCTTAGCGGTTGTCCTTGAGGGAAGAAGAGACTCTGCTCTCTGGAGGGAGAATGCTGGGGCAGGAGTGGCCTCCTGCTGGTAAGGAGGGCCCGGCGTCCCCTTCCAGGAGGCCTGAGGACATCCTGGAGGAATTCCCTGCACACTGGTGCCTGCCACCCTCTCACCTTGGCCCACTAAGTTCCTTACAGCTTGGAGTTTGGACCTGACCACAAAGGTCTGGTCTCAGGGAGCAGTGAAGGGCTGGGTAATAGGCGGGGGGAGGGGGGGCAGGGGGGAGGGTGTACGCTCAGGTTTCTTGCTCCTACTCACATGCAACCCATGGGGTGTAGTGACCTCAAAGGGCGGGACAGGTGGCTCCTGGGAGAGGCTTCTGGACCTCCAGCCCGGCCCCCACCTGCCCCCTCGAGCCAGCCTCCACCCCTGCTCATCCAGAGAACCTGCCTCGGGGGGCAGCCTCCCCAGCCCCAGGCCTGCATCCGTTCTGGGACCTTCCTGGCCACCCAGTGTCCCTCACAGGAACTGGGAGAGAGTGTCCCAAGACTTCAAGCTGTCCCCATCCAATTTCAGCTACTTTCTTCTTTGAGGAAGCCCTGGGCAGAAAGAGGGATGAGGTGACTTGGGGAGCTGCTGGCCCTCCTCATGGGGTGGTCCCCATCCTAATGGAGACTCCTCCTCCCCCACAGGTGTCACTTTCTGCTCCTTGACCTCCCACCCCCTGAAATCTCAGCCCCTGCAGTTGTGGCTGGGTGAGCAGGTGGGCCTGGCCGTGGGTCCCACTGTGCAGGGAGGAGAGGGCCTGGCTTAGCCTGTCTTGGGGGAGACTCCAGGACTGGCTGCGCTGGAGCTGGGAAGGGCGGAGGTGCTGTGTTCCTGTGGGGAGCATCCCCAGTGTGGCCCTGGAGGAGGAGTGCAGCAACGTCTGCACTCTCTTCAGCTAATGGCAGGGGACAGGGACTGTGTAGGCCGCCCAGCCACATAATTCGCAGGGTTCCGTGCAGAATGAAAATGCAGGGCGCCTTGTCCCAAAATTAAGAATTTAAAGATGGCGACAACAGAGCAACCCAGCAGTCATGGGGCCTTCTGGGCGCAGTCGCACTCCCGAGAGGCCGCCCCCCTGGCAGGTGGACAGAGTATGAGATGGAGCTATCGGTTCGGTCTGTGGTTTAGTGAGCACCTCCCATGCCCACAGGCACTGCTCTAGCCAGCAGGGACGCCGCAGTGAGCACGTCGATTCCATCTCTTGTCCTCTTGGTGCTTATAGTTTAGTGGTGGAGGCGGGTGGGGAACGAGATCATTGAGGTGTGACATGGTCGGTGGTCGTGAAGGACAGAGCAACATGGCAGCCATGGGACAGGGGTGCCGTCTTGGGTGGGGAGGCCTTGGTGACAGGTGACAGGTGACAGTGGGCATGAGGGAGGGAGTTGTGGGGGTCCGTAGGGGAAGAACAGCCCCCCCCCGGCACGTGCAAAGGCCCCGCAGCAGGGGCAGCCTGTATGTCGGAGGTGCGTCACGGAGGCCCATGCGGCTGGAGTAGGGGTGGCCAGAGAGTGGGCAGGGAGGTCAGGGCGAGGGCGGGAGGGCCCCATTGTGCAGTATCACTGTCCTCCCTCGGCCTACCCCCGCCCCCCAGCGAGACGGGCTGCTGAGGGTCTTCGGGAGACGAGCGGCAGGATCTCACTTGTGTTCTGACAGGGCCCCCCTGACTGCCGGGCAGCAAGGTTAGACCCAGGGGTGAGGGAGGATGTAGGGGTGCGGTGGGGAGGTGGTGGCAGTGATCCCGTAAGCAATGCTGGCCTGGCCTGGCTTGGTGGTGTTGGTGGCAGTGGTGAGAAGCGGTGAGAAGGGTTCCAAGCGTGCCAGGAGCATCTCGGAGGCAGAGCCAGGAGGGCTCACAGAGGGACAGGATACAGGCATGCAGGAGAGGCCCAGGGCTGGATCCATGGCTTTGGCCTGGGCCGCAGAGGGGAAGGGTGGCATTGCCATGCGTGGAAATGGACGTGTCTGAGCATGGGGGCACTGGCGTGGTTGGAGATGCCTTCACTCTGTGCAAGAGAAGCCCCTCGCTGCAGGGGGTGGGGGTGGGAGTCCCACCTAGCTGATGTTAGTCGTTGCCACTCACTGAGCCCTGGCGGTGCCGGTCCGTGGGCTTCCTGTCTGGAAGTGCTCGCCACCACTGCCGCCTGTCAGCACAGCCTTCTCCAGCTCGGGGAGGAGGCCAGCGGCCAAGGCCATGGGGCTAGCCACTGGCAGAGCGGAGACTTGAACTCAGGCCCGTCTGACCTTGTGGGCCTCGTGGGTCATTAGGGGACCCACACCCTGTGTCTGGCGGCTGAAACCAGGGCTGCTGTGGGTCACCAGGCAAGCCCTGCAGCCTCTGTGCCTCGACTCCCGCCCTTGGGCTCCCACCCCCACCCCTGTCCTGGGCTTGGACAAAGGGGCTTCTGTCCTGCGCGCTCCCCCTCACCGAGTGACTGACCCACAAACGGGTTATGTAACCAGGGCCCAGACAGGCAGGGGGTTGGCCCAAGTCCACGTGGACTTGAGCCCACTGGGAGGACGTTGGTGGGCTTCCCTGCTCTGGCAGGCGGCTGGTGGAGGCCGGAAGGGGATGGTCCCAGGGGGGATGGAGGCCTCTCGGGCAGGCTTGGGCCCCTTGAGCTCAGGTGGCCTGAGCCCTTGGCCATGATGGCTGTGTGCAGGAGGTCACGCAGGGTCGCTAGCCTCTCACCTACCTCCCCGCTGCCCTGGCCATGTGGGCAGCCCACGCTGGCTGTGGCCCAGAGCTGGCAGTGGGGTGGCCGCGTGGTGGAGATGCAGCTCTTCCCCTAGAGATACCCCCATTTCCGGGTGTTCCAGCCTCCCTGGCCACCCCCGGCCCCATCTGGGTCTTCTGAGAGACAGATTGGGCCGGCTCTCTCCCTCCCACCATTGGCAGGTGCTCAGCCAGCGTCCCCAGGGAGGGAGTGCGTGTGCACACGTGTGCGTGTGTGTGTGTGTGTCTGTGTGGGTGCACAGCCTAGTCTCCTGTCCCCAGGCGGGGACAGACTGGAGTCCTTGATTGGTCCTGTGAATTACCCCCATCTCAGTGCAGTGGGAACCAAGGCCCAGGCAGTTGGCACTCGGGGCGGAGAGCAGGGCAGAGCTGAGTGGATGAGCCCCTGCTCTCTGGCCACCTGGAAGGGCTGGGCAGAGCCTCCCCTTAACCGTGTCCCTCTCCACTACCAGAGCTCCTCGGCTCCACCAAGAAGATCAATGTCAACTTCCAGGACCCAGATGGGTGAGTTCTCAGCCAGAGTGGTGCCAGCCTGGAAGGGGGTGGCAGCTCCTGGGGGGCTGGGGGGCTGGGGTGCTGGGTCTTCCCCGACATTTCCCCTCTGCCTGCGCCAGCTTCTCTGCGCTGCACCATGCGGCCCTGAATGGCAACACGGAGCTGATCTCACTGCTGCTGGAAGCCCAGGCCGCCGTGGACATCAAGGACAACAAAGGCAAGCTTGGCCCAGACCTGGAGCAAGGGGTGGGGCAGTCAGGGGCTGCCCCGGCAGGCCCAGGTGGTCCCTCACCCGAGGGCTCAGACCAGGGTCTGGGTCCGGGTTGAGGCGAGTCGTTGTGCAATCCGTGTTCTGGAGGTCAGCGTTGGGTTCAGGGTCAGGGGTTAGCTCCCAACAGCCCTCACCTGCCCCCAGGGATGCGGCCCCTGCACTATGCGGCCTGGCAGGGCCGGAAGGAGCCCATGAAGCTGGTGCTGAAGGCCGGCTCTGCTGTGAACATCCCGTCTGACGAGGGCCACATTCCCCTGCACCTGGCGGCCCAGCACGGTCACTATGATGTGGTGAGACCCGGGTGTGGGTGGGGGGTGGGGCAGCTCAGGCCGAGGGGCTGCCCGTGGGCCTGACGGTGCCCTCGGCCCCCCAGTCAGAGATGCTGCTGCAGCACCAGTCCAACCCCTGCATGGTGGACAACTCGGGGAAGACGCCCTTGGACCTGGCCTGTGAGTTCGGCCGCGTTGGGGTAAGTCTCCCTGCAGAGCCAAGTGGGGTCAGTCTGCCTGTCCCCCTCACCTGGGGTGGGGGTGGCCCAGGCCAGGGCCCCCCTACCCTGCCCCCTCCTTCAAGGTAGTCCAGCTGCTTCTAAGCAGCAACATGTGTGCGGCGTTGCTGGAGCCCCGGCCGGGGGACGCCACTGACCCCAACGGCACCAGCCCCCTGCACCTGGCAGCCAAGAACGGCCACATCGACATCATCAGGTACAGCCCTGGCGGGAGAGGACTTGGCCTCACTATTCCTAGGGTTCAGTGGCACCCTGGGCTCAGGGATGATGACATCCCCGGAGCCATAGGGACATGGTCAGCCCTCTGGTGTGGCCTCCAGCCGCCCATGTATAGAATGAGCTGCAGGGGCTGCTACAGCCTACAGGCCTGGCTCTGTCCTGGCCCTGCCACTTCTGGGTGACCTCGTGGAGGCACCGAATTCTCTGAGCCTCAGTTTTCCCACCCATAAGATGGGGGTCCCAGCAGTGCAAACAATAGAATTAGAGGAGATACCAGCTGGGAAGGGTTAGCACAGGGTAAGTCAGACACTGTGGCAGTCAGGGACACGGGGCAGGGCTGGCCGGTCCTCAGCCCCCAGCAGGCAGTTGGGGTACCCAGGAATTGAGGCCTGGTGCGGGGTGCTGGGGGCTCCTGCCGGGAAGGCCTGCCATTCGCTCCGCCTTCACCCCCACCAGGCTCCTCCTCCAAGCCGGCATCGACATTAACCGCCAGACCAAGTCGGGCACTGCCCTCCACGAGGCCGCGCTCTGTGGGAAGACAGAGGTGGTCCGGCTGCTGCTGGACGTGAGTCGGGGCTGCGGGAGCTGGCCCAGGCGGGCGGCGTCGGGAGCTGGCCCAGGCTCCTGACGGCCTCGCCGTCTCGCACACCCAGAGCGGGATCAACGCCCACGTGAGGAACACCTACAGCCAGACGGCCCTGGACATCGTGCACCAGTTCACCACATCCCAGGCCAGCAAGGAGATCAAGCAGCTGTTGCGAGGTGGGCCCAGGTGGGGTGGGGGCTGGGCCTGGCCTGGCGAGGCCAGCTCTCGGGACAAAGGTCTACCCCCTGTGTCCCCAGAGGCCTCGGCAGCCCTGCAGGTCCGGGCGACCAAGGATTACTGCAACAATTACGACCTGACCAGCCTCAACGTGAAGGCCGGCGACATCATCACAGTGAGGGTGACCCCGGGGCCTGGGGAGTGGGGCCAGGTGGGGCCTGGACAGGCTCTCCCAGAACAGCCTCCCGCAACACGCGGGTGCTGGGCGGCCAGGAGTCTCAGAAATGTGGCCCAGACTATTCCCTGTGGAGCAGCATCCTGAGCACGGCCCCACCTCACTGACCAGGTTCTGGAGCAGCATCCGGATGGCCGGTGGAAGGGCTGTATCCATGACAACCGGACGGGCAATGACCGAGTGGGCTACTTCCCGTCCTCACTGGGAGAGGCCATTGTCAAGCGAGCAGGCAAGTCCCACCACAACCTGGGGGCCAGCAGGGAGGAGCCAGTCAGCCTCTGCTTGGGGGCCAGAGAGGGGTCCAGCAGTGTGGCCCGCCAGCCATCTCCTTGCCAGTGGCTGCACGCACCCATCCCTCAGTTCATCCCACAAGCACACGTGCCTGCCACGTTCTGGTTCTGAGCTGACCGCTACAGATGGGACCCAGACGCTGCTGCTGCTCCTGCTCTCAGGGAGCTTGCCCTGGGGTGGGAGCGGGTAGGGACAGTGACATAAACACAGAGGGAACTGTACCATCCAGTGACGCAGGGCAAGTGAACAGAGGCCTGCTTTAGATGGGGTGGTCAGAGGTCAGAGAGGGCTCTGTCGGGGGGCGGGGGGCCGGCCATGGGTAGAGGAGTCCAGGCACTGAGGCCGGAGGGTGCTGGACGCAGTGAGGAAGGGAGGCCGTGAACTGGGGCAGAGTGAGTGCCAGGGAGAGGGGCATGTGGCTGGCCCCAGGGCCCAGGCTGCAGAGCCCACAGGTAGTCTCCAGGGCCAGAGAACACGGCAGGCGACGGTGCATGAGAGGGCAGAGGCGGCTGGTTAGGAGGCAGGGCCCGCACCCGCGGCCATCCAGGTGGATGGGGCCTTCCGAGGCCGCTCCGCTCCCTGGAGACAGTGGGGACAGGAGGCAGCCATGGTGTGGCCCCCAGAAGTGCCGATGAGCTAGCCTCTGCTCTGCCCGCCCCTCCCCTCGGCCCAGGGCTCAGGGGTCTGTGCTTGGCCTACAGGTTCTCGAGCAGGCACCGAACCAAGCCCACCCCAGGGAGGCGGCTCTTTGGGGCCCTCTGTGCCCCCAGAGGAGATCTGGGTGCTGAGGAAGCCTTTTGCAGGTGGGCTGTGGGCCCTGAGGGCTGGGGCAGCAGGACTCTGCAGGGCTCCACTGTGGGGCCAGCGCCTCACCCTGCTCCCTTCTGCTGGCAGGTGGGGACCGAAGTGGCTGCGTGAGCAGCGTGGCCAGTGGCCGAGGCAGCGGGGGCCATGCCCTGCATGCAGGCTCCGAGGGAGTCAAGGTGGGTGGAGTGGTGGCCAGCGCAGGTGGCTAGGGTGGCCAGGGCCTGGAGCAGGCAGTGAGTGGATCTTTCTGGGTTATAGCTCCTGGCAACGGTGCTTTCCCAGAAGTCTGTGTCCGAGTCCAGCCCCGGGGACAGCCCGGCCAAGCCTCCAGAGGGTTCCACAGGTAAGTGGAAGATGCAGCTGTGCCTGCCTGGTGGGCAAGAGGCCCCTGAGCAGCCCCTGCCCCCCACCGCTCTCTTCCCCAGGTACAGCCCGGTCCCAGCCTCCAGTGGCCCACCCCGGGCAAGTCCATGGAGATCAGCCACCGAAGAAGCTGGAGCCGGGGTCAGAGGGCAAGGTACAGGGCTGGGCCAGCCTCAGGGAGGGCGGGGCAGCAGGGCTGACAGTCTGATGGGCACCTAGGCAGCCTGGCCTGGCCCCGGGCACAGCAGAGCCAGGGGTCTTGCCAGGCCAGAGCCCGTTCTTCTGTCTGTCAGTCTGTGTGCGTTGTGTGCACACTCCCGTGTGTTCAGGTGACGTCTGTCATGTAAGCGGTACGTGTGAGCTGGTGTGTGCCTAGGTGTGTGCACACTCGTGGAGGGCACGTGCAGTGAGTGGGGTGCGTGTGCGGCGGTGTGGCTGTGAGCTGGGCACAGGTGTGAGACAACACAGTGCGTGTGTGGGCACAGTGGGCCGTGTGTGCGTGCACCCGGGTGCTGGGGAGGCGTGAGCTGCTGGCTGAGTCCTCCTGCGGGGCGGAGGAAGCAAGGTGCCCGCCTGTGGGCACAGAGCCCACCTTCCAGGGAGCTGGGGACAGCCCTGTGCGGCCCAGCCAGAGGCCCCTTTCCCCAGAACCCCCTCACACGGGGCCACACTGCCTGCCTGCCCGAGATGGTGCGGGGTGTCCCTGGTGCAGGAACGGGGGCAGGGGAAGGTCAGGGAGGTCGTGACATGACTGCACTGGACCCTCCTGGTGGAGATCCCAGAAGGCGGAAGGGCTGGAGGACGCTCGAGGAAGGCGCGCCCAGGACCGCGATCGAGGAGCACGGGGCCAGGCGTGCCAGGTCTGGCTGCAGATGGACTGGCGGACAGCGCACCCGGTGGCTACATGGCCTGCCAGCCAAGCAGAGAAGGAGGCGTGAGGTGGCTGGGGTGCAGGCCTGGAGCGGCGAGCCTGCAGCGAGTACCTTGTGTCTTCCAGAGTGCCGAGGCCGTCAGCCAGTGGCTTGCCACGTTCCAGCTGCAGCTGTACACCCCCAACTTCGTCAGCGCCGGCTACGACCTGCCCACCATCAGCCGCATGACCCCTGAGGTGAGCTTCCTGCGGGCTGCCTGCCAGCTGCATCCCAGAGACAGGCCCGGCCTCCTGCTGATGGGCTCCCCTCTGCCTAGGACCTCACAGCCATCGGTGTCACCAAGCCGGGCCACCGGAAGAAGATCACAGCAGAGATCAGTGGCCTGAGTGTGCCCGACTGGCTGCCTGAGCACAAGCCTGTAAGGCCCTCTGCACCCCAGTGGCTGGGCCCAGGACGGGCAGACAGACAGACAGACAGACTGGCTCCCCACCCCTATGGGGCTCCAAGGAGAGGACAGTCGAGGACAGGCCTCCAGCAGTGAGCCACCTGGACAGCCTGTTTGTCTGTCCTGGGCACTGGCACCAGACTTCCTGGGGCAGGGGTGGGGGCCAGAGGAGCCTGGAGCCAGGGGAGTCCCCGTTTCCACCTCCCTGGCCCCCAAAAAGACCCCCTCCGCACACAGGCTGCCCTACAGGGACCCCCAGCCACGCCAGCCCCTGAGCACCACCTCTCACACACGCACGCAGAGCTGGCAGGGCCTGCGTCCACTGCATCCGGCACGTGTGTGCACTGAATGCCCTCCAGGTACCTACTGACAACTGCATGTGCACACACATGCTCCACCGCACATGTGGCCCATGCCAACAGGTGACACTTCCATTTCCAGCCATACCTGTACACACCGGCCTGTGCTGTCACTACAGGGCGGTGGAGTGAGTAGGGTCTGGGCCTGGAGGAGGTGGGCCCAGGGCCTGGCCCAGCCTGAGCCCTGGGGTCCTGTCCACTGATGGGAGAGCTGCTCGGCGGCCACCAAAGGGCCCTCAGGGTCCTGGATCTGTTGCCGGGCGGTCTGCACTCGCAGTTGGTGCACACGCGCCCCGCCCTGCCCAACTCAGTCAGCGGCTCAGGGGGCCTCCTGGGGGCACGTCTGGGTCCTGTGGGCCTCGCCTTGCCCTGTGCACCTGGGGTGACTGAGTGTGCCAAGTGTGGGTGCACGAGTGACGTCCAGCTGGGAGTGTGGACACCTGGACGCTGCTCAGGGAGCGATCGGTGGCTCTAAGTGGATTGCTGTGGATATCTGCACGTGCGTGTGGCATGGCTGTGTGGCACAGGTGTGGCTGTGTGTCTGACGCAGGTGGGCACACAGTGAGAGGGCGTAAGCGTGGCGAGGGACAGGATGTCAGTGCCCGTGCGTGGCTGGGAGCGCAGTGTGCGGTGTGTGCATGTGTACACATACTTGGTGTGGTGCCGTGTGTCTGTGTCCACGACGTGTGGGGTGGGTCTCCTCAGGGTGCTGTGCCCACGGCTGCCTGGCCGGGCGGCAGAGCCCTTGCTTCTGCCCTCTCAAAGGGCGTCCTGAGGAGGGGCCGTCCCCGTGTGTACGTTTGCGTGTGGGGCCATGCCGAGGCTTGCCTATGAGGTTTCCAACGATGGCACCTTGGCCTGTCCGTTTGTCCTCCTGTCTGTCTGTGCCCTGCTGGCCCAGCACCCCTCCTCCAACAGCCCTGAGTGGGTGGGCAGGGTGTGGGCAGCCAGCTCGGGCTGCCCCTCTGTGTCCCCTGCTCTGTAGGCTAACCTGGCTGTGTGGCTGTCCATGATCGGCCTGGCCCAGTACTACAAAGTGCTGGTGGAAAATGGCTACGAGAACATCGACTTCATCACCGACATCACCTGGGAGGACCTGCAGGAGATCGGCATCACCAAGCTGGGTGAGGGCCCCGGCCCCCAGCCCCAGCCCCAGCCCCCGCAGCTCCTGGTCCACCTGACCTGCCCTCTGTGTGCCTCTCAGGACACCAGAAGAAGCTGATGCTGGCAGTGCGGAAACTGGCGGAGCTGCAGAAGGCAGAATACACCAAATATGAGGGGGGACCCCTGCGCCGGAAGGCACCCCAGTCACTGGAAGTGATGGCCATTGAGTCACCACCCCTGCCTGAGCCTGCACCAGCTGAATGCCAGTCCCCTAAGATGACCACCTTCCAGGACAGTGAGCTTAGCGGCGAGCTGCAGGCTGCCTTGACTGGCCCGGCCGAGGGGGCCACTGCTGCTGCTGCCGAAAAACCCCCTAACCACCTGCCGCCCACCCCGAGGGCCACTGTGCGGCAGGAGCCCAGCCTGGGTGGGCGGGCACGGCACATGAGCAGCTCCCAGGAGCTGCTAGGCGATGGGCCCCCTGGGCCAGGCAGCCCCATGTCTCGAAGCCAGGAGTACCTGCTGGATGAGGGGCCAGCCCCCGGCACCCCCGCCAAGGAGGTCCGGCCTGGCCGCCATGGTCACAGTGTCAAGAGGGCCAGTGTGCCTCCAGTGCCTGGCAAGCCACGGCAGGTACTCCTGCCTGGTGCCAGCCACTTTACACCCCCACAGACACCCACCAAAGCCCGGCCAGGCTCTCCCCAGGCCCTTGGGGGACCTCATGGTCCAGCCCCAGCCACGGCCAAGGTGAAGCCCACCCCACAGCTGCTACCACCCACGGAGCGACCCATGTCACCTCGCTCCCTTCCACAGTCACCCACGCACCGCGGCTTTGCCTACGTGCTGCCCCAGCCTGTAGAGGGTGAGGCAGGGCCAGCTGCCCCAGGGCCTGCACCCCCACCTGTGCCGGCAGCTGTGCCAACGCTATGCCTGCCCCCTGAGGCTGACACCGAGCCAGGGCGGCCCAAGAAGCGCGCCCACAGCCTGAACCGCTACGCAGCGTCTGACAGCGAGCCTGAGCGGGACGAGCTGCTGGTGCCTGCCGCTGCGGGGCCCTACGCCACAGTCCAGCGGCGTGTGGGCCGCAGCCACTCGGTGAGGGCACCTGCTGGCACCGACAAGAATGTCAACCGCAGCCAGTCGTTCGCTGTGCGGCCCCGCAAGAAGGGGCCCCCACCACCCCCACCCAAGCGCTCCAGCTCAGCCATGGCCAGTGCCAACCTGGCTGATGAGCAGGTGCCGGACGCCGAGGGCGAAGACGGCCTGCTGGGGGTCCGGGCACAGCGCCGGCGGGCTAGCGACCTAGCTGGCAGCGTGGACACGGGCAGTGCCGGCAGTGTGAAGAGCATCGCGGCCATGCTTGAGCTGTCCTCCATTGGGGGTGGGGGCCGGGCTGCCCGCAGGCCTCCCGAGGGCCACCCCACGCCCCGGCCTGCCAGTCCAGAGCCAGGCCGGGTGGCCGCGGTGCCGGCCTCCGTGAAGCACAGAGAGGCCATTGGGCCTGACGGGGAGGTGGTGAACCGGCGCCGCACGCTTAGTGGGCCGGTCACTGGACTTCTGGCCACTGCCCGTCGGCTGCCCGGGGAGGCGGCAGATCAAGGCCACCTTGTGGAGGACGGTGCTGGCCGGCAGCGGCCTCGAGGTCCAGTCAAGGGCGAGGCGAATGTTGAGGGCCCACCCCTGGCCAGGGTGGAGGCCAGTGCCACGCTCAAGAGGCGCATCCGGGCCAAGCAGAGCCAGCAGGAGAACGTCAAGTTCATCCTGACCGAGTCTGACACAGTCAAGCGCAGGCCCAAGGCCAAGGAGCGAGAGGCCGGGCCCGAGCCGCCTCCGCCCCTGTCTGTGTACCAGAATGGCGCGGGCACTGCACGCCGCCTGCCGGCCTCGGAGCAGGCTGGGCCCCTGGAGCTGCCCCCGCCGCCCCCACCTGCAGAGCCGCCGCCCACGGACCTGGTGCACCTGCCCCCACTGCCCCCACCGGAGAGTGATGCCCGGAAGCCGGCCAAGCCGCCTGTGTCTCCCAAGCCTATCCTGGCTCAGCCCGTGCCCAAGATCCAGGGCTCGCCCACACCCACCCCCAAGAAGGTGCCGCTGCCAGGCCCTGGCAGCCCAGGTAGGTGCATGGAGCCAGTGAGGGCAGCCCGGAGTCAGGACCCCTGCCCTGTCTCCCTGCTCTGAGGGTTTTTCCTCCTCTTGGATTTGATGGAAGTCCAGGTGGGACAGGGTGGGAAAGTGTCCCGGGACCCTCTCATCCACCCACTGTTGGACAACCCTGCCAGCCTAAGGCTGGAGTAAGGCGGATGGCCCTCCCCGACGCAGGCGCAGAAGGGAGAGGAGAGGTTTCCAGACAGAAGGATCAGGGGTGCAAAGGCCCTGAGGCATGCAGGCCACCTCTGGAGGGGGTTTCGGAAGCAGCGAAGCTAGCTTTGCAGCTGGGGGTGCGGCCCCTGGCGGCCGCGGGAGGCTGGGGCCCAGAGGCTGCGGGCCGGTGCGGGAGCTGGCGCGGCCCGTGCCTGCTGCCGGGGTGCCAGCGCAGTCCTCCCCGCAGAGGTGAAGCGCGCCCACGGCACGCCGCCGCCCGTGTCTCCCAAGCCGCCGCCACCGCCCACGGCGCCCAAGCCGGCCAAGGTAGCGGCAGGGCTGCCGGCAGGCAGCGCCAGCCCGTCGCCCGCGCCCTCGCCGGCGCGCCAGCCGCCCGCCGCCGCCAAGCCGGCCGGCACGCCGCCCTCGCTGAGCGCCAGCCCCGCCAAGCCCCCGTCCCCCGGCGCGCCCGCGCTGCACGTGCCCGCTAAGCCCCCGCGCGCCGCCGCCGCCGCCGCTTCCGGGGCCCCCGCCGCGCCTGACGGCGCCTCGCCCGGGGACAGCGCCCGGCTGAAGCTGGAGGAGACGAGCGCGTGCCTGGCCGCCGCGCTGCAGGCGGTGGAGGAGAAGATCCGGCAGGAGGACGGGCAAGGCCCGCGGTAGGCGCGGCGCGGGGCGGGGCGGGGCCGGCCGCGGGGGCGGGGCCGGCCGCGGGGGGCGGGGCCGGCCCGGGGGCGGGGCCGCGTGCCAGCCGACTCCTCCCGCGCTCGGGGCGGGGCCTCAGCCAGTCAGGAACCCCGGAGCGGGCGGGGCGGCCTGGCACGTGGGGGGCGGGACCCTGTTGGGGGTGGGTGGGGCCTTGGCCGTTAGGGTTTGGGGCCAGGACTTGGCCGCGTGGGCGGGGCCTGCACTGGTGGGCGGGGCTGAGGGCGGGCCTCGGCCCGTTAGGACGGGGCGGGGGCGGGCCTCGGCCGGGTGGGCGGGGCCCGGCGTGGTGGCGTGGTCTCTGCCGCCCGCCCGGCTCACGCCGCGCCCGCCCGCCCGCAGCCCCTCGGCCGCGGAGAAGAGCACGGGCAGCATCCTGGACGACATCGGCAGCATGTTCGACGACCTGGCCGACCAGCTGGACGCCATGCTGGAGTGACGCGGCCACGTCGGGCCGCCCGCGCCGCCAGGGCTGCGCCCCGCACACTGACCTTTACCTCAGGACGGGCGCGTCTGGGCGCGGGCGGGCGGCCGGCGCCGGCACAAGCACAACTCCTGCCCCCGGGCCCCGGCCGGGGCCCCACGGGCTCTGGGCGGACGCCGCCGCCCCGGGCCGTCCCCGCCTGCTGCTCCTGTGCAATAGCCGCTGGGCCCCCGCGCCAGGCCCTGCCCGCTCGGGCGCCCTGGAGGGGGAGGCGGCGCCGTGGCCCTCCGCAGCTGGGCAGAGCACAGGCCTATGCCCGGCACAGAACTGCCCGCGCGGGGCCTCTGCCAGCTGCTCCGGCGCAGCACAAGGGCCGGGGACCAAGGTCAGGGCCCGCCCCTCTGCACCCCCAGAATATAAGCTATCGAGAGTATTAATTTATTGGGAATGAGCTGAGGCAGATTTCCCCAGAGAAACAAAAAGGTATAACTTTAACAAATATATATTTAAAGAAAGAAATATTATTGATTCTATAGAAACCATTTACCAACTGAAAGGACACTGGAGTCTAGCTTGAGACAGCAGCTGTTAGAGGCCCAGGCCATCTGTCTGTTGACGCTTCCCTCCCTGCGCCCGGGAATGGCCAGGCCTCTGGCCCACTAGCACAAACAGGAGGCTGGGGCCCAGGGAGGGGTGGTCCTCCGCCCAGGGTCTCTCCTCTGCTCTTCTCTCTCGTAATTTCTCTGCGTCTGAAGAACTCAAAGGATGTGCCTTGCTCACTGATGGGCTGTGTCCTCCTCCCGGGTGTGGCTGCGTCCTGGGGGTGCTGGTGCGAGGTGTGCTGTGCGTGCAATGTGGTGAACGTGGGCGTGTCAGCCAAGTGACAGCAGCGTGGGTGCAGGGGCATGCGTGCCAGGTTCCGTGTCGCTTGAGGCTCGTGTGCGAGGGTGCGCCCAACCCTCTCCCCCCAGGCCGCATACTGGCCCCGCAGGGCAGCCAACCCACCCCACCCAAGTTCCAAGGACACTTCTACTCATGGTCCAAGGCTGTGTCGTGTGGTTGTTCCCGCCTTCTCTTCCCCTCCTGTCTCTTTCTCCCTCTCCAAGAAGTACTGACTGGTCTCCTCTCTCGTGTTTGCTGATCCACAAGTGTTGGGCACAACTTTGACATTTCTTTAAAAAAAGAATTAAAAAAAACCGCCGAAAACCAGCGATTGTGGTGCGGGGCGGGTGGAGAGGGCTGGCTGAGGGGGCATCTGGGCGTGTGGGGCCCTTTCCAGGTGTCACACCCAGTGCTTCCCTGAAAGTGGATGTGTCCAGACGTCCGTCCGGCCTCTCTTCGGTGGGTGGCCCAGGCTGGGGCTCCAGCAGGTAGGGAGGGGGGTTGGGGCAGGGAGCTGCTGTCGGCTGTCAATAAACAGCAGAAAACAGAGCTGCCTGGCTCACTTTTTGGGAGTGCGTGTGTTGGGGAAAGCAGGGGAGCAGGGCTGGAAGCCAGGGCCAAGGTGTGCCAAGCCTCCTCCTGGCATGGAGGTCCCCAGAGGGGACACAGCCCTGGGCTCAACGAAAGGAAGTGCTCTGTGGTCTGTCCCTAGCGTCCCTCATCCTCATGGCTGGTGCCAGTGCACACCAACTTTCTCAAGGCCACACACAGCCCCCTTACTCCAAGGACCTGACCTCACTCACCGCCACAGTCTGTGCAGCTTTTATTTCAATCGGGAAGTAATCAAATCTATATACAGTCTAAAAACAGTAGAAAAGGTGAGTAAAAAGGCCGGCACAGTCCATCTGGGGCGGGGTCGGACGGTGAGCCGGGCAGCGTCGTACCTGGCACCCAGAGAGAGGGGCCTGGGCATTGTCCTGGCAGCAGCAAGGACAGGACTGAGCACAGGGCAGGGAGGGCACTGCCTGGCTGCCTGAGCCTGTCCACCTGTCCCCACAGGGCAAGCAGAGACCCCCGCGACCAGCCCGTGTGGCCAGCCTGGCTCAGACAGTTCCAGGGCAGGCCAAGAAGCAGCCAAGGCCTGGCCTGGATCCTGTTAGCAAGTCCAAACCTACAAAGAAAGGGATGTTTCATTCAGGTGATCTGTGGCCATCCTACCCCAACAACACCTGAGGTCCACACCTGCTCTCCACCGCCACTTGCCTGGGGCTGCTAGCTCTTCACCACCCTTCCTCTGCTCCTGCTGTTCTGTGTAGCCCCTTTGGGTGGCCCAAGCCACAGACACTCACCTTCACGGTGCTATCCACAGCCCCTGAGAAGAGCCGGCCCCTTGACACAGCCAGCGCAGTGACACTACCCTGGTGGCGCAGCAAGGTCTGCGTGCAGATCATGTTGTCCATACTCCAGACCTGGGGGGACAAGAGTGATGTGAGGACCCACTGGGGCCCGGGCACCCATCCTGAGCCTCCCACCACCTGGGACAGCACGCACCCTGAGGGACCGGTCATAGGATGCACTGAAGACTTTGGTCTGATCTGGTGTGGAGATGACTGCCAGGGCATACACCGTGCCCACGTGGCCGGTCAGGGTCCGCACCTGCTCCTTAGACTCAATGTCCCACACCTGGGAGAGTGGGCACAGGCTGGTCAGAGAGAAAACGAGGTGGGGGAGATGGGCCCAGAGTCTCGCCCTGCCCCCAGGTGGCCACCCCTTACGTGGATGAGGTTCTCATAGGTGCCACAGACAATGTGGTGATTTGTCACAGCAATAGAGTAGACGCTGCCGCCAGACGTCTGCAGGACGTGGATGCAGTCGAGGGTTCGGATGTCCCAGATCTATGGGTAAGTGGGGGCCACTTGGTCCCAGGCCAGGCACCTCACCTCCAGAGCCTCTGGGGCTCAAACACCACAGGGCAGCCCACCTGCCCGCCCAGGGTGCGTACGAGGTAGGGCAGGGAGGGCAGAGCCCCCCGGGGCAGGGTGTGGTTTGGGCGAACCTTGATTGTCTGGTAGGAGCCACTGTACAGGTAGCTCTGAGCGGCCACCAGGGCCCGCACCCAGTGGTTGAGGCCTGTGAGCTCCTTCTTCAGCTTCAGCTCGGTGCCCACGATGTCCCAGACCTGCACGATGGCCGTGAGTGTGGGCTGAGCGGGCATCGGACGCCTTGGCAGCTGCACCCACAGGCACCCCTCGCCATACCTTGATGGCCTTCAGGGAGCCACTGAAGAGCATGTTGTGGGAAGAGACCAGGGTGCACACTGGGTTGTCATGGGCCCGGATGGTGTTCACCTTCTGCAGGTTCTGGACGTCCCACACCTGGCAGGGAGGATGGGAAGCCTCAGAGCCCAGAGCCCGGGAAAGGGTGGAGTATGTGCCAGGTGCCCCCTCCCCCCGCCTGCCCACGGCCCCTACGCACAATGATGGTACAGTCTGCAGAGCCGCTGTAGAGTTTGCACCTGGGGAAGCAAGACCAATGTGTCAAGGCAGGAGAAACTGCCGTTCCTGTTGACACTGCCCTAGCCAGGGAGGAGGTCCGCCTGGCCACAGGGAACCCACAGCTTGGCCCAGTGCAGTTTCCCGAAGCCGCAGCCTGTTTTCCTGTCTCCGCACAGGAACCTTGGAAGTGGCAGCCCAACCCCTGGTGCCTGCCTGGAGAGCATTTGACAGCGAGCTGGGAGGTAATTACCCGACTGTTAGCGCTGAATAAATCCCAGGGTCCTGGCAGTCAAGCTGCCGCTCTGCTCCCTGTAAGCGAGCATCTCTCTCTCCCTCCCTCCCACACACACGCACACGCACGCACACACGCAGGCATATGCACGCGCGCGCGCACACACACACACACTCTCACTCCCACAAAGCCAGGGTGGCTGCTCGATGGCCCCATGCCCAGAGCTGTGCCAGGGCTCTGCCTGCAGGCCAGTGACAGCTGAGCACCTGCCTCCACCTCTAATGTCTTAGACCTCTGTCCTCTGGGTGCCTGAGGAGGACCAGGGCCAGGGCCAGGGCCGGGCTGCTCCAGACTTCAGAGAAGACCCACAAAGGAGCTCATCTCCTGCTACCTACCCAGTGAGCCAGCGCTGTTCAGGGTAGAGGGCACACGGCCATGCAGGCTTGAGCTCACTGCCCACGGGCTGCAGCAGCAGCATGGTGGCTCCTGTCCCTGCGAGCAGCGGCCATATATGCACCTGGACTCACCCCTGGATGCAGAGAGCCAGCACGATGCCATCATGGCCTTCCAATGTCTTCTGGCACTTGTAGGTGGTACATGTGTCCCACACCTGCAGAGACCAGGGCCAGAACAGGTCCCAGCAGGGTCAGCCCAGTGCCAAAGGGCAGCATGGCAAGAAAGGAAGGAAGCCATCAGTGAGAAGGCCCGCCCAGGGGCAGGCTGCAGCTAGCAGAGACTGGCATGCAGTGTCCACCCAGCACAGCCAGGCTGCAGGACCCCACCCACCTTGATGGTCTTGTCAGAGGAGCCGCTGAAAAGCAAGTCACCCATGGAGTAGACACAGAGACACCAGACGGGGCCCTGGTGGCCCACGAAGGTTCCTTTGCACTTGAAGATCTGCTGAGGGTCATAGGCTGCAGAGAGACAGGAGAAGCTGTGAGGGACCTAGCGGGGACCTCAGGGGTGGCAGGTGGAGCCGAGGTGCCCGTACTTACATCCTAGGATGCCCATGTTCAGCCGCGCATTGATGTGGGACAGCTCATCCTGCAAAGCCAGGAACAGAGGGAAGGGCAGGTGGGCAGAGCTGCTGCAGCTGCCAATGCAGCCTCTCCATGGTGGCCTGGGCAGGGCAGCGCGACCCTCCCCAACCCTCCCCAGAGCACATACCCCTAATCCTGACTAGGAGGGGCGAAGGACAGAGGAGGAGGCTCCCTGCTGGGGCCCAGGCTGAGAAGTGGTGCTCTGCCCGCAGACTGCCTCCTAGGTCTCACCTCCCAGCCCCCCCCCCACGCACGGCCCCACCCACTCACGTTCAACATGGACGCGTCCCTCCGGAACTCCATGAGGTCCTCGCTGAGCTTGCTTTGGTTTTCGTCCAGGACATCTGAGTGGCAGAAGAGGGGGTGTCACTGGGGCCAGAAGCAGGGGCTGGGTCCCCACGCTTCTGGGCCAGCCCTCACCAAACTTGAGCTCGAGGCTCTTTTCCAGCTGATCGATCTTCTCCGATAGCTTGCCCAGCATGGAGCGCAGAAAGGCGATCTCCTGGTCCTTCTGGGCCAGCGCCACGTGCATCTCGTGGAAGCGGTCATCTGTCTGCTGCAGAAACTCCTTCAGGCCCTCGAAGCGGCAAGTCTCCAGGTGTGTCTCATACGTATCCTGGTTTCCGATGAACGTGCACCTGTGGTGACAGGACGGCTGCCCACCTGCCTGCCTGGCAAGACTGCTGCCTGTGCCTCCCTGACCCCAGCGATCCCCCCTGGAATGTTCCGCCCCTGTGCCCAGTGCACCCCAGACCCAGCCTCCTTCACCCACACCTGCCTGTCCTCCCCACCTAGCAACCAGCGGGCCACTTCACAAGTGAAGGCCAACCACGTCACCCTGGGCAAAGCTCTTCAAGGGCTCCTTCCTCCCTGGGAGTAATGCCCTGAAAGACCGGCTCCTGCCTCCTCTCCCCTCTCAATCCTGCCCGTTTGCTGGAGTCCATCCCTGGGCCAGCTGTGGGAATGCCCTTGCCCTCACCTTCCCTGAAACCCCCAGCCCCCCACCTGCATTTCCCGGAGGCTCAGGGCTCTCCAGTGAGGATTATAGGTGTGGCTCCCAGCTATGCCCCAGCTCCCCGGGGACCAGCACCCACCAGGCAGCTCCAGAAGGGACTGGGCCGCCCACTCACCCGTACTTGGAGTGGGGACACTTGATGTGCTCGCACTCCTTGAGGTGAGCCTCCAGGTTCATCTTGAGTAGGGGGGGACAGCTGGGGTTGTTGGGGCACCGCACAGGCCTGTAGTCACAGCTGCCCTCGTGGTCCCTGTGGGAGGGCGGGACATGGCAGGGACTGAGCTGGGGCCCCACAACGGGGCTCCCAGAGAGGCACAGCTGCCCAGCGCCCCCCAGGGGCTATGGCTAGGGGAGGGGCACTTACTTCCGGGAGCTGAGCTTGATGGTGAAGGGGCACCCTCGGGGGTCCACCTCGAAGACGGTGGGCTTCCCACCGCCCGCCGCGCGGCAGCCGTGCCTGCAGTGGATGAAGAGCTCTCCGATCTGCTCGGCCACCGCGATGTTGTTCACCACCACCGTTAGCTTGGCGTTGTCCACGGGACACTTCTCTGGGAAAGGAGGACATGCTGACCCCCCCACAGCCTGCCTGGCCACCCCGTCCCCCGGCAGCTTTGCCCAGTGGGGACAGCTCTGCCCAGTGGGAAACTGAGTCCTGGAGAGGTGGGGGAGCAGCGGCAGGCCTGGAACACGATCCCCCACCTGGGTGGACACGAGCCGCTATCAGGTGCCTGATCTACCCTCCGTCTGCCCCTCTGAGGCGCCCGGCATGGAACGGGCACAGCTGGGCCACCAAGAAGGAAGAACAGGTGCCGACAAAGCTTCTCAGCTGAGCCCGGAAAAGCCTGGGTGGGGCCGGGAGGACCAGAGGGCAGAGTGCGCAGCAGCCAGCCTGGGGTGCGGCACTGGCGGGAGCAGGTGTTGGTGCAGGAGGTGTCCTCACAGCGAGGACGGCCTCCGCAGAGTGCAGCACTGACCCCAGAGGGGCCGGTCCCCCGTGCTGCTCAGGGAGGTTGAACCTTGGCTGACTGCCCCAGCACTACCCACCCAGCAGAAGCCCAACTGAGCCGGGACCTCACTCTGCAGCGGGGAAAACAGCCCACAGGTGGCCAGGCCTGGGCTGGGGGCAGCACCTACCTGACTTCAAGGCACATCTTCTACAGAACGTGTGCTGTGGGGACAAAGGGTGGACTTGGGGGATGGCTGCACAGTCTTCCTCAGCCCAAGTCCACAGCCAGCGGCGGCCCAGGGCCTCACCCCTGCCCCGAGCCCACTGCCGGGGACACCGTCTGGGCAGCCAGAGCAGGCCTGTGACCAAGGCCACAGCTCCACATGCGAGGGGCCAGCAGCACCTGCGCCTCTGAGGGCCCGGGGATGTGCTATGGGGGCTGCTTCCCACAGCCTTGGGCTGGGCGGGTGGCGGGAGGGGTCGGAGGGTCGGACGGCAGGCTCACCCCACACGTGGTGATCACGGGGTCCTTGAACACGCTGCAGCAGAGCTGGCAGCACAGCTTCACTGAGGGCTGCTCGGCAAACACCAGTGGCTCCTGGAAACGGCAGGGCAGGGGAGCGTGGGCACAGGCTGCTAGCACGGCAGCAAGGCCACCACCAGGTGCCTGGCCCCTGCAGGCCCAGGGCTGCCCCCAGGGGCAGGGACCTGTCCGGAGAGGGGCCTGATGAAGGCGAGGGGCCCTTGATGGCCGGGCAGGGAGGACTGCATCCAGCTGCCCAGTCCCGGCCCACCCCACCGCACCTCCTCCTGCGAGGAAGACTGGAAAGGCCCACCTGAGTCCCGCAGACTCCCATGCTTGTCCCTGGGGTGCGGGAGGGGGAGGACATGCCTGGGGGACCCACCTGGCCCCTCAGTCCTGACATAGACCCACAAAGACTGGAGGCCCTGACCCAGCCCGATCTGCCTCTCGCTGCCAGCCAGGCTGAAGACAGCTATGGCCCTTAAAGGCCATCCGCGCCGAGCCCCACACCTACCGGCTCCTCCTCCTCCTCGGGCAGGGAGAACGTGGAGCGCAGGGACATGCTGGACTCGGAGTGCAGGGAGCGGACGGAGATGGCTGAGTCGGAGCGGCGGGGTGTGCTGATGGGGGGCTGTGCAGAGAGAGGTGGCCCGTCAGGGTCTCAGCGTGGGGTCTGGGTGGGGTGGGAGGACAGGGACCAAGCCTTGTGGAACCTGGGGGGCAGCGGTGCCCCTGGGGCCTCCTCTGTCCTAGCAGGCGCTCTGACTGCCCACAGGGGCCGCGGGTGTGCGCGGGCGCCCGCCTGCCTGCCGGGGCTGGCCACGGCCCCTGGTGCTGGGCTGCCCGCTCACGTCTGCCAACTTTCTTTGTGTAAACGGAGAGACTTCCTGCTATTCAATTCTACGAGGACATGCTTAGGCTGCTTCCTGCTTCCCGTGAGGGAATGTGGGCCACAGAGGGGCACCTCCACCAGCCAATCCCAGGCAGCCGAAGGCCCCAGACTGCTGCATGGAAGGGCACGGAAGGAAGGCTGGCTGGGGGACGGCAGCCGGGCTCAGCCGCCTGCGTGGCCTCCCTGGCTAAGGGAGGCCAGACCCAGCCAGGGAGAAAGTAGGGCCGGGCCCCCACCAAACCCTGGCTGGGCTTCTGAGAGCAGGTGAGGGCCACAGATGCTGCCCTGGGCCTGGGCCACTAACTGGGGAGTCCTGGGGGAGGAGCAGGCACTGTCCCTTCCTCCCCTCTGGGCCTGGAAGCTTCCAGAAGTTTCCAAGAGCTATTGCTCCCCATGGCCCCTCCCCTAGTGCTCTGACAGCAACCCCAGGCGGACGCCACACTGCAGGTCCCCCACCTGCAGTTCTGCTGTGCCTCTGTGGGAATGACCCCTCCTCCCAGCAGCCCAAGTGTGAAAGCTGTGGGACACAGAGGCACAGGAGTCGCAGTCGGGTGTCCCCAAGCTGGCAGAAGAGGGCACTGTGTCCCACGTGCCTCACCAGGGCAGTGCCCACCACCCTTCAGTGTCCCGGGTGGCCCATCTGCATGGAAACTCCACGTGAGGACAGCAGGGAAAGCAAGAGGAAGTGAGTCAAACATGCCCACACCGACCTAGCCAGAGGGCAAGAGCGGGACTGGCAGGGGCTGGCACAGGGCCCTCCTGAGCGCAGGGGCCAATAGGGGCCAGGCCTGGGGGTGGAGGCGGCAGGCAGGGGCCACCTGTAACCCACACTGCTGAGGCCTGAGGGAACAGGGTGGTCAACTTGTCCTCAGGGACTAGTGCAGAGTGTGTTTGTTCGATTAATTAAGAACCTTTTTCCTTCCTATTGAGAAAAAAAAGAGACCAGGCCTGGCGACTCAGCATGGGGAGAAGCCTTGGTCTGAGAAAGACTGGGAGCACTGGACAGCTAGCCGGATCTGTTAGTGGGGCCACCACGCCTGAGAGGACGGCTGGCCGCAGTGTGGTGACGTAGTGCGCTGTGCCCCTGCCCCGAGGCTGGGCTGGCCCCCTACACCCAGGGGCCCAGTCTGGCCCAGAGCCCATCAGTGAGCACCAGTGACCAGACTGGCAGGAATGGCCACCGTGACCCGAGACCCGTGCTCACTCTGCAGAGCAGCACCAACCAGGGAGTCTGCTGCCCCAGCACTTGGTACAGGCCTCGAAAGGTCCCTGTTGCCTCTACTGACCCCATGGCTTGGGTCCACTCACCTTTCCCCACCTGCCATGGCCTGTCTCCCTCGTCAAGACCTCCCTCGACCCTTGCCTCTACCCCACAACCCCACTCATTCTCTACCCAGCAGCACAGGAAGCTTTTATCTTCTTGTTCTCCTGATTGAACCTTCTATACCTCCCAGCCCTCTTAAGATGGGGCCAAACACACCTCGACCTGGCCTGCAGGCACCACGTCCCCCAGCCCAGCCGCCCTCACTGGCTGCCCCCTGCCACCCACGGTCCAGCCACAGGGGCCTCCTTTTAGTCTCGTGGACTCACCACGTGTGCTCAGGCCTCAGGGTGCCCACACCTGCTGTCCCCTCTGCCTCACCAGCTCACTGTCAGCTCCTCTGGGAACCTGAGGCTCATCAGAGGTGACTGCTCCTGGAGGTGGGGACCTACCATGCTGTCCTCCTCGTCCCGAGGGGAGTAGGCGAGGGTGCTGGAGGAGGAGGGCGTCCTGCGGTGCTGCTTGTACGTGCTGGTCCCATCAGCTGCCAAGACGAGAGGGGCAGGGCACCATGAACGAGGGCCGCCGCAGGGGCCTGACTGCGCTGGGTGGGCGGGGGTCTCCCCAGGCGAATGTGCGGTGTGGCATGGCGGGGCCTGGCTGCACATCAGGCCCAGGGGCCACCTGTAGCTCTCAGCTCTTCCCAGAGCCCCGGCAGGGTGCAGAGGGTGCAGGCACAGGCGGGAAGCTGTGTTGCTGCCCCAGGTCAAACCGGTGCCGGGAGGGCAGCTGCAGGGCCTGGGTCCCCTGGGCAGTCCCAGGGCTGAGCCTGGGAGCTCGTGGCACCCAGCCCTGCCTAATCCCCGGAGGAGTCTTTTTCCAGAGCTTCTACAAGGTTCCTGTCACCCTAGCCTGCCCTGGGGCTGCTCTCCCCAGCTGAGGCATAGGGCCAACTCCACATAATTACACCTAAGGTCACTTGGCAGGAGCTGAGGACACTTTTGTTTGACCCTCAAGGTAACCCTGCCAGGTGAGTTCCCTGATAGCCTCGGTTCCTGGAAGAGGGAGCTGCCAGCCATAACCAGGGTCCGGCCACGGCCTTCTGGCCCCCTCTAGGGAAGGTGCTGTGCTCCCCCCCCATCTGCACTGCATCCCCACTCAGCCCGGGCCAGAGGACAGGGCTGCCTTGACAAGGTGCTGGTCAGCTGTCCCTGTGGGAGCCAGGGAGGGCCACCTCCACAGCCCCCAGACAGAGGCCCGGGGGTGGCTGTCACCGGCCTCAGGTTCAGATGTCACAACAACCAGCCCCAAAGGCCTGGGCTCAAGATCCAGGCTTTAACTAGCTGCCCTGTGACCAGGCCTCAGTTTCACCATCTTAATGGGAGGGGCCCGAGAGAGGCCACTGTCAGTGCCTCACCACCTGGCTCTGGCCCGTCCTAGCACCCGGACAAGGTGCCACGGGCCCACGTCCTTTTCTGTGCTGGGCATGCTCAACTGTTGTAACAGGTGCTCTGTGGTTTCTAAAGGGACGGGGGAAATGAGGGAACCATTTCTTGGGGGGTTAGATGGCAGAGGTGATATTTATTTTTTCCTCAGAAAAAAAAAAGATGAGAAAAACAGGGGGTACTTTCAGAGCCCCTGAAGGGTCACGCAGCAGCAAAGAGGCACAGGTGTCCTTGGTGGCCTCAACCCAGTGGCCAGGTTCAGCAAGTGGAAACCAGGGGAAAATAATTAAAACCTAATTAGCAGCTGGTGTCCCTCTACAAGGGGCGGAGTGGCAAAAAGGCAAGGGACAAACTCCGCCCTAGAATCCCTGGCCCTGAGACAGGCCCCTCAGCCTCCTTCCTCTGGGAAGGGGGCTGTGCCGTCGCCTGTCGTCTCTGTAGAGAGGACCTGCGACCTTTCGGGAGCTGGCCAGGAGGCTGGGGCGGGCCGGGCGTGTGTGGTGGTGCTAGGAAGTCAGGGTAGGCTACCTGGAGAGGGGACAGGCAAGGTGGGTGGGCAGGGCAGTGCCAAGGCAGAGGGAGGCTGAGTGTGGGAAGGGCAGCCTGAGTCCTGCCCAGAGCAGGAGGAGGGCAGGGGTGGGGGGCAGCAAGGACAGTGGCTGGTAGGCCGACACCAGCGCCCAGCACCAGCACCTGCCCCACCAAGAACTGGCCCTTGGGCCTTGGCAGGGCAGGGGTAGGGGTGCCCCGAATACTTGCAGCTGGGACTGAGCTCAGCATTCAATCTCACCTTTAGTGATGGTGGTGACGGCCGAAAAGGCCGGTCCAAAGGTCGTTTCCATTCTGGTCTGCAGAGAGAATGGAGGAGACTTGACCTTGTCCCCAGAGAGAACAAAGGCACACACGTGTGGACATGCTCACACCCTAACAGGCCAGCCGTGTACACATGCAGATACACCAGCAGCACACAGACTCGGAACAGTGCCACCCTGAGGGGCCCCTGGGGTAGGAAGGGGTCTGCTTTAGAAGCTGTGCAGTTGGTATCGAGTCACTGGAGCGTGCTGGGGGCCCCGGCTGTGTGGGGTGTGCAGAGGGCAGACCCTTACCCTTGGGGCACCCCCTTACCCCGGTGGTGATGTCTGGGGTGGGAAGGTTGGTAGGCCCCCCGGAGAAGCGGTTGTAGCGGGCGCTCTTGCCCGAGCTCATGCTCTAGAGAGGCATCTAGGGTCCTTGGGCAGCATCCCCTGTGGGTGGAGCACAAGCGAGGGGCTTTAATGACGGCAGGCCTGCCCCGTCCAGCCCCACAGGGCACACTGCAGCCTCCTTCCACCACCAGGACCAACTCAGCCAGGTCCACAGTGGGCACAGTCCCCTCCACCTCTCCACCCCAGCTGGGCGCAGGCAGGCGAGCCATCGCTTAGGGCTCTGCCCTTCTGAAGAGCCCGCCCGACTCCGCCCCAGAGGTGGAGAGACCCCCACCTGGCTCTGTCTGCTCCTCTGGGTCCTGAGTCAAAGCCAGTCACTTCCTGGCCCACCCCTACACAGGGCGAATGTCCCTGGGGCCAAGGCTGGGCCCTGGGGAGTGTCTCTGCCAGCCCACTGGGTTCGCCCAGGGTGCGGCACACACAGCAGAGCCGTCACATGGGGACCAGCCAAGGCAAGAGGAATGAGTTCCTGCCACAGCAGGTGCTGTCAGCACCCAGCCGGCCAGTGGCCACCTGGCCACACCCCAGAGCGAGCCTGGGGGCTGAAGTACGAGCCTCATGACAAGCAGAGAATGGGAAAGCGATGTGCCCCACAGGGGCGGGAGCCTGTTAGTCACCACACCCCCAGGTGTGCCCACCGGGGCTCTGGGCTGGGTGACAGGGGAGGCACATGGGGATCACCCTCCCCAGCGGAGGGGCTAGGTGGGCCCCGGGAACGCTGGCCAGGCCCAGGGGTGCGTATAGGAGAAGTAGGAGATTAGAGAAGAAGGGACCAGACAGGAGGTCACATGTGGGACAGATCTCAAGGATGGAGCTACCCGGCTTCGGAGACAACACCTGCCCTGGCAGCGCAGTGGCACACCTGGGGGGCACTGGACTCTGTCAGCAGGTGCCTCCGGCAGTCTGCAAGCCAGGCCCATGACGCTGAGCTCCCTGCAGGGAGCCCTCCCAGCCCAGGACTCCTGCCCCAGGGTGGGGCCTTTGGAACAAGCTTGCTCCCTGGGGCAGTGCAGCAGCAGGGAGCCCACCCTGGTGGCCCTGGTCTCACCTCAGGGTGGCCTGGCCGTGGGCCAAGGCCCCAAGGGACAGGAGAGAAAACAAGCTGCTAGAAGGTCTGGGTGGGACACCTGCTGAGCCGGCACATGCAAGAGGGTGGCAGAGATGGTCTCTGCTCCAACCCACAGGGAGTCCAGTGGGTTCCCACACCTTCTCTGCCAGCCCCTCCTGGCCTGACCCCTCTGGTGGTGTCTGGCCTGCACACACGGCTTCAGGATGGCACTCGTCACCCACACCATGGCCGTGCAGTGTGACCTGGGCCCCGTAGTGGCTCCCCAGCCCGGTCTGTGGGTCAGCAGGGAGCCCTGGCATCCCCTGCAAGGGCTCCTGGGTTGTCCAGGCCCTGCCTGCCCCTTGCAATGCCCCCTGCCAGCCACGGGTACACTCAGCCTTCAGGCCTCAGCCCGACATCTCACAGATCGGGGGTGACTCGGCACCTGTGGTCGGCACTGCCCTGAGACACTCGCCCTCACTCTGAGCACCCTACGGGTCCAAGTAGATGGGGTGAGGGGTCCCAAGAGCTTGGCCAAAGCCCTTCTCCTCCTGCCCCCAAGTCCCCCGTCAGCCTGCCAGTGCACAGCCAGGCTCCACTGCTCCTGCGTCCTGCCCTCCCACAGCCCTAGCCTCAACCAGGAGCTAGGACAGGGTCCAAACACAGGCCACCCCTCCCGATACCCACAGGCCCAATGTGACTCGAGGGGCTTGGCTATGTGTCCCAGACCAGGCTCTCAGGGGAGAGGCAGGGGCTCCTGAGAGTAGGCAGTGCCAGGCACCTGCAGCCGGGCTCAGAGACAGTCTTGGGGCAGAGGCATGAACATGTCGTGGCCAGAAGCCCCGCTCCCACCTGCTACCAGTCTGCTCCCCAACTTCCCAGCAGAGCCGCCTGCTACTCGATAAGCAGAAGGTCTGAGAACAGCCAGGGGCTCGGCTCGTATCCTGCTTGGGGTGAGGATGCCCCAGCCAGGTGAGGCCCAGACAGCCAGGACTCACCGTGAGCACAAAAGGCACAGCCCTTGTGGGGAGGCCGAGGCCGGCCCCGCCTCTGCGAAGTAGGGAGGGGTCGGGGCTGGCAGGCAGCTGCTGGGAGACACTGACCTGGATTTTACAAACCCATCTGTTCCCTCCACTGCAAGCTTCCAGGGCTGTAAGGCCAGCTGAGAGCCCCAGTGAGTGACACTGGGGGCCAGGCGGCTGGGATCCCAGCAGGCACCTCCCCGGGGACCTCAGCCAGCCTGCCAGCCCCGAGCGCCTGCTGCTCAGTCTGGGAGAGCAAGCGTCTGGCTTCTCCCTCACTCCGAAGTGAGGTAAACAGAAAGGCACGCAGGGCAACATGCAAATCAGCCGGAAAGTCCCGACTGGCCAATAACAGCCAGGCCCGCAGTAACACACACACACACACACACACACACACACCCCGGATAGGGGGACATACAAAACCGCCCGAGAGCCAGGCCCAGTATGTCCCCCTCCCTCCTTCCCTGCTTGGCCTGGGGTTCAGTGTTCAGCCCCAGCCTGGGACCCAGGGGTGGCCAGGACCCCGGGCTGGAGTCCAGCACCCCATCTGTGCCCCGCCTGGGACACGGAGATCCATCCTTGGAATTGAGCAAGATGCCCGAAGCCTCCCCTCAGCCCAGTCCCACAGGGCCTGACTTTTGCAATAGCAGTCTGCTTCCCCCAGTCCTCTAGGCCAGGCCCTGCAGGCCACACCTCAACACCCCCACCACTGGGAGGCAGGGGGGATGGGTGGGGGTGTCATGCCCTGGCCCCCAGAGTGGGAGCACCTGTTCCACACCCCACTGTCTACTGAGGCCCCTGGGCAGGACCACAGCAAGAATTCTCTGGCGGCTCCCTGTGCCCTAGAAGCCTGGTCTATCCTGCCCTCCAGTTCTCGGTGCTAGGAGGAAGCCCCCTTCCATGGGAGGGGCACCCTTGTCCCAAACTGGGAAAAGCCGAGAGGGGCAGGCCAGGGGAGGAAGGGCTTTCCCCATCAGCTCCCTGCCCCTCCCTTCTAACCCCCCCCCCCCGCCTGCCTGTCCCCAGAGCCTGGTGCTCCTGGGACCAGGAGATTCTGTCTTTAAAGAGTAAAGGTCAGGAAGAAAGCGGTCTGTGCACCTGGTGTGATGCCTGTCCTCACGGGGACCCTGAGACACTCAGGGCCCTGCAGGGCGAGGAAGGCCAGCTGAGCCGTGAGCAAGCAGCCTTCCTCTTTGGTCCCCGGTGTGGCCCCACCCACCTCACCTGAGGCTGGGGTGGAGGCCCAGGGGTCTTTGTCCCCCACATCCAAAGGGTTCCTGAGGCCCTGGTGGCACTCAAGGTCCAGTGCAGCACTGGAGCCTGCCTTCGGTCGTGCCGGCCAGCAGCCTGCTCCAGCACAGCCCCTCCTCTGACACCTCAGAAGCTGTCCTACCCCCTCTCAGGAGGGAGCCCGAGGCCCAGCTGGAGCACAGGATCTGCTGGGACACCACCTCCAGGAGGATGTGGGACACAGGCCCCCACCCCACTCCCCGTGGACACACCCAGAGGGGTCTGGGCCAGAGGAATGAGCAGCCAGGTGGGCCCTGCTGCAGTTGGGGCAAACAGAGTCTCCAGGTGCAGCTCCCTGCTGGGACGTCTCAGCCTCAGGCAGCTCCTCCAGCAACCCCAGGCAGCCAGGCTGGGGTGTCCCCTGAACAGCCATGCTGAGCCAGCAAGGGGGCGGTGACCCATCAGGCCTATGACTGCCCTGGGAGGAGCCTGGTGCAGCTGAGATGCCTCAGCCCGCCAGCCACAGAGCTGTGTGTGGCCAACTGGCTGGACTGCAGCCAGAGCTCCAAGCACAGCCTCTGGCATCACAGAGCTCGCCCCAGGCACCCAAGACCACCCGGACCCTGGGTCAGCCCCTGCCTCGGCCCCCTGGCCCAGGCCCAGGCCGCCAAATCCTACATAAACAGGCCTAGTTGCCATAGCAAAGCCACACGCACTTCCTGTGACGTTCCCTTAGCACGTCTTTTCCATCCCAAACAGGCAGGGTGTGACGGTGGGGGCCCCTGGGGCTCCCCCTTGGAACCTCCGCAGGCCCCGGCCAGAGGCCTGCCAGCCTCCCTTCCCTCCCAGCAACTGGCCCAGGCTCCGCCCTCACCTCACCTCTCCCTGCTCTCTCCCACAGCCCCAACTTCTCAGAGGCCTCCTAACTAGCTTCTCCTTCCCAGGACTCTGCCTCCTTCCAGCCCCGGCCACGCTGCTCCACCACCCACAGCTCCCTCTGCTGGAGGGAGGGCCGGGCTCTAACCCCGCTTCACGTTGCCCCACTGCCCCTTAGGGGCTGCCACCTAGTCACCTCTCATGGCTGTCTGTGGTATGGGGACCTGGCCCAGTGTGGGGGAAGTCCAGAGGGCTTCCCAGAGGAAAGGGCTGGCCAGATACAGAGCAGGGAGAGCATTCTGGGGCATAGGAAGAAATGGCATCTGTCCTGTTTCAGCACCCAGCTACAGGGGCACGACCAAGAAGCTTGCTCCGGTGACCACCTTCCTCCTTCATCAGCGCTACCCAGCTGCACCCTCCTCCAGGGAGCAACCACGCCACTCCTGCTCAGGACCAGCACACTGGGGACCCTGGGGGCACCTGTCAAAAGCCAAGGGAGGCTGGGTGTGGTGGCTCACACCTGTAATCCTAGCACTCTGGGAGGCAGAGGCAGAAGGATTGCTTGATCTCAGGAGTTCAAGACCAGCCTGAGCAAGAGTGAGACCCCATCTCTACTAAAAATAGAAAGAAATTAATTGGCCAACTAAAAATATATAGAAAAAATTAGCCAGGCATGGTGGCGTGTGCATGTAGTCCCAGCTACTCGGGAGGCTGAGGCAGGAGGATCGCCTGAGCCCAGGAGTTTGAGGTTGCTGTGAGCTAGCCTGATGCCATGGCACTCTAGCGTGGGCAACAGAGTGACACTCTGTCTCTAAAAAAAAAAAAAAAAGCCAAGGGGTTGGTGGGTCCCTTTCCAGGGTCCCTCCTGTGTGAGCCAGTCACAGGGCATGGTGAAGTCCTGGGTGCCTACCCACCAGTAAGGCCAGGCTGGTGGGGACCCAGATTCAGAGCCAGATACACCCAGCCAACAGCTCTTGGGGCTGGGCATGTGCTGGAACTTCACACACAGGAGTCTGTCATGGAGACAGTATAGCACAGTGGTCAAGGCAACAGGCACCAGACAGACCTGGTTCAAATCTCACTGCTGCCCCTTAACAGCCATGTGACTCTGGGCCTGGGGTTTCTCATAACACTAGAGATGGTACTAGTAGAGATGGACCCAGGTCTGGAAAGAAGACGACACACAGGTCAAGTGGGAGAGCTCTACCGACAGCAGCTCTTCCATGACAGCCACAGCTGGAGGCTGAGAAAGGCCAGGAAGCCCACCCAGGGACACGCCACCAGCAAGAGGTGACGCCAACTGGCCAAGCCCCATTCTTTCTGCTTCCTCCACTGCTGCCACAAACCTGGAAGCCTCACAGGGTGGTGTGTGGCCCCATACCAAGCTGGGGAGCAGCCGCATGCAGCATGTGCGCTGATGGTGCTCCCAGGCTGGCAGACCCTGCAGCTGTATCTTCTTCCCACTCCCCAGCCCCTTCATCCAGCCAGGTGGCCAAGGGTCACGCCACTGGGGGCTTTTGTGCTGGGGAGGGGGGCACAGCTCCCTGACAGCTAAACACAAGTCTGAACCTGGAGAAGCGAGGAGCCTATTGGGGGAGGCGGGTGGACAGAGGGTCAACATCTCTCGAATCCCATTCACTCTCCCTGAGGGACTTTGCATGGGTGCTGAAGACCCTGATCTTTTCTACCCAGTCCCACAAATATCTTGACAGTTACACACAGTGGAAGTTATGTCACAGGAACGGCTCAGGTTGGGGCGCCTACTCCAGGCCCCTTCTTCCTGGGCAGTCACCTCTCTCAGCTGGGCTGCCCATATCCCTGCTCCCCTCTGAGGGAGAGTCTGGCTTTCCAGAGAGACTGTAGCTATAGGATGCGGGAACCTTGGGACATGGGGACCAGGGCTTCTGTGGAAAAACATGAAGGCCCAGAGCAGTGCGAGTAGGCATTTACATCAGAGAGGCAATGCCTGCCACACAGGTCCTCAGGGAAGGGATCTGGGAAGGGGAGGCCACAAGCCTGGGGAAGGCTAGGGGGCAGGCAGCCCAGAGACGGCTTGTGTGTCCCCAGGGAGGGGTCTGAGAGGTGGTGAGAAAGGTGGGCAGACAGTCCGGGCAGCATGGTGCTCCTATGGAAGAGAAGGAACAAGCAGGGTGCAACCCCACCCTGCTCCCTGAGAGCAGCATGGGACCCAACAGGACCCACACCTGGACCAGAGCCCCAGCCCCCACTGACCACCCTGGCCTGGCTCAGGACAACCATGCCTGGACAGCTGGACCCCAATGGGGACTAAGAGGTTGGCCCAGCCTTCTCATACTCTCCCACTTCCCCAGTGAACCCCCAAGTCCGATCTCCACATGCGACAAGGCTGTCTATTACACCAAGATCTGCTCCTGCCTCTCCTGTGCTTCAAGTCCTCCAACAGCCTGCTTGTCACCACCATAAAATCCCTACCTTGCACCCTGTGAACCTGCCCTGACCTCATCCACTTCCTCACTCAACTCCACTGCTGGCGATACTCCCTGGGGTATGCCAAGGCCTTTCTCACCCAAGGCCTTTGTACCTGTCACTCCCTCTGCCTGGAATGCTCTTCCCCCAACATCCCAGGATTGGCTGCTTCTCCATCGGGTCTTTGGCTAACCGTAGCGCTGCCACCCCCCTTGCTTTCTCAGAACCCTGTTTTTTTCTGTCATAGCACTTCTCACTCACTGCTCCTCGGAATTTCGTCTGGCCATTGTCAGTCCCTCCATGCCATTTCTCTAGACCAGGAGACATTTGCCAATGTCTGGAGACATTTTTGTTGTCACAACGGCAGGGGGGTGTGTTGACTGGTATCTAGTGGGTAAAGCCAGGGATGGTGCTCAACATCCTACAATGCACGGACAGCCCCTCGCAGCAAAGAATGACCTGGCCGGAACTGTCAAGAGCGCGGAGGGTAAGGATCCCTGCACCACACCATGAGCTTACGAGACCTGGGATCGTGTCCTCCGCAGTCTCCCGGCGCCTAGAACCGTGCATGGCATTCAGTGAATGCAGGAAAAAGGAACGAATAAAGAATGAGAGAAAGAGGGAAGGAGCAAGCGACGGACGAGCTGACAGGCAGACAGACTGACCGACGCAGAGACCCCGGACGTCCAGCCCCGCCCCCCAGGCCAAACCTCCCCCACGCCGGCCCCGACGCGCCCGCCTAGCCCCACCGCGCTGCCTCGAGGCGCGAGCCCCGATCCGGGCGCGCCGCACGGACACTCACCCGCCCGCGGCCGCCCCAGAGCGGCAGCGCCACCCTCCCGCTTCATGGTGCCCCCTGGACAGCCGGCCGGGAAATGGACAGAAGCGCGAGCCGGAAGCGCTCGAGCGCTGCGCCCGCCGGGACTTGTAGTTCCGCGGCTCACGAGGCCCGGGCAGCTGCCTCACGAGCAGCGCTTCGGAAACTACGACTTCCGGCGGCCCCGTCGCCGCAGGGCGGGATTGGCGGCTTCAGAATCACTCTATGTTGCAGTTCGGAGTCTGATTGGCTGTGTCTGTTTGTCGCTCACCGCTCGGCGCAAAGGACTCTGCAAAAGGGAGGAGTTTCGGGTCACCGCCTGAGAGACCACCTCCCTAAAGAAATGCCATGGCACGATTGGTGGAAACAAAGCAATAGAGAGCGGAGCGTATCAGCGGCAAGGGAAGGCGGGCACTTCCGCTAGGATTGCCCAATCACAGAGGTGAGCTTCTTTCTATAAAGGCTTGAGCCTCGCGCGCGCTCATTCTTTCGGGATTAAGAACGAGGTGAGGGATGTTCTTGCTTCGTCCTTGTTTTTCACAATTCAGGGACCAGTTGGGCTCCCGGTGGGGTTTCGAGGGTAGCTCGTACCCTGCAAGACTCTGCTGGACAAAAGCCCTGGCCTCAGCTCGCCTCGGCCCTGAGAGTTTAAACGTCTCTTCCCGAGTTTCAGACCGTCAGCGCCCTGCAGGTAAGACTGGGCCAGGCCCGGTTTCCGCGCTGTAGCTCCGAGCCTGTGATGAATTGCTTTAATTTCTGACACCTCGTATGAAAACTGCACGTGCAGTCTGATTATTTTGCAAGACTGAGGCTTGTGGTGCGCACCTTTGGTGGGACGGTCTGGGAGTGAAAAAGGGTCTTAACCGAAATGGGGAAGAGGAGACTTCTGTCTACATTTCGGTGCTGTCTGGCTTTCAGGACCGTCGTGAGCCTGCAGCAGATCTTGGATCTGAATCAACCTCAATCCGGAGGCCCAGCAGGTAGGAGGGCCTGGTGGTAAGGCAGGCGCGCTGTGTCTATCTGAACTGCTTAGAAATAAAGCAGCAGCAGTGAGTTTGTTAGGTAGGGCTAGGGGCATGCAGGCGACAAGGGGAGGTGGCCGAGGGTAAGGACTGATAAAACAGGAGAGAAACCATAACAGCAGGAACTTGAGGTTAGGGATCTTTCCTGACTGGGGGCATGCGCAAAAGCTAGGAGTTTATGACAGAAAGTAAACTTTCTCTCATTAGCTTAGTAAAATTCACAGCCCTTGGTGATAGGCAGAGTAGTGGTTGCTGAGGCCAGCCACTTCCGCCATGATTGCCCTACATGAGGGCTCCTCAAACTATGGCCCACAGGCCACATGCCGCCCACCAAGGACATTTATCCGGCCCGCTGGGTGTTTTTGCCACAGCTGCCTGTCCTGGTTAGCAGCCGACTCGTCCAGGGCCAACAGTGCGCATGTGTGGAATGTGCGCTGCACTCTCCGACTCCCCTCCTTTGTCTCTTGACTTCTCTCAGTCAAAGGGTGTGATCAGAGGAGTCACAAGCTTGCCAGTGCAGAACCTGCTGCTGCCTGAGGACTGAGGTAAGAACAAGTTACGATTTATTTTTTTTTATTTTGCGGTTAGGGGGGGGCTTTTTTTCCTGTAGTTAGGAGGACTCTTTTTTGCAGATAGGGGGTGCCTTTTTTTTTAAGTTGGTTGGTTGGGGGTGGTTTCTAGGGGGGGTTGCATCACAGTGATAACGTAAATAGCTCTCAGTGCTAATGCAAATGTCAGTGCTCAGTGCTAATGCAAATTGTCAGTGCTTAGTGGTAATGCAAATGGTCAGCAGTCATGTTAGCACAAATGGTCAGTGCTCAGTGTTAGCGAATGGGGGCCCCAAACTGGTAATCTGCCTAGGGCTCCATGGGAACTTAATCAGGCTCTGCAGACAGCTGAGGAGTAGGAAACCCAATTTAATTGACAGTAAGTGCATTTATATTCTGATTGCTATTCACTTGTGTATGTTGTATGTTGTGTGCTGTGTAAGCCCTGCTTCACACTATTGCAATCTCTGAGCAGTGCAAGTTCAGCCATATGCCTGTATGGCTAAACTCGCATTAGATTCGGAAGAAAAAAGGCGTGCCTTCTTTTTTCCTGCAGTGGAATCTGATCGCATGGTACGATCAGATTCCTGTGCGAGTTCACAGATTGCAGTACGGTTCGCATAGGGTAGTGTGAACTGGAAAGGTGTTGGAGGGACCGGCTCTGTAATCATGCTGGTTCCGGCACTGCATCATTGTGAGCCTGAGGTAAAAGCGGAGTTCCACCGATATGGGCACTGATCAGACTGCATTGATGGGCAGTGCAGTGTATATGTCTCTGTGGGCAAAGTTGTTGCTGGTATATTGTAGCTCTGTATATATATATTGGTATTTTGCTGATGTCAGGGCGTTCCACCAAAACCTGCCTGCTTCGCTTATCCCACTCCTGATTGAGCCACTGCTAATGCTCACAGCTGATTGGGTGTTTTGGGATCATACTTCTGATTGGCTGACTACTATGTAAATGAGGTGACTTTTGTGAGAACTTGTGACTGGCTAACTGTAACTACCAAAAAGGTATAAAACTAAAAACGAGGAAGCGGCACTCAGAGTTTGGTGGCAGATATGCCTCTCTGAGCCCGCCGGCGAAATAAAGCTGACTCTCCAACTCTCCACGTGCCATTCGGTCAATAGCTGTTACACTCGTTAACGCTTGTCCCTGGCCAAGAAACCCGACCTCACTGGCCTGTTAAGCCACTGGTTCTGGACGGGCACGGCGAACGGCAGGACCTCCCTGACAGAGTCAAGCCAGCGCCGAACCACCATTTGCGGGATCGCCTGCCGGGGCTGTCATCTCGCCCAGACACAGTGGAAACACGGACCAGTTAAGCAACAGCCAGGAGGTCGGACAAGGTAAGGTCCAGGGACCTGACCCAGGCAGGCCTGCCAGTCTGGCAGAAGAGGAGCTTGGTCACCTGCTAAGAGTTAGGGATAACCCAGTGGGTGGAAATGTACTACCTCTGTGTGCATGTGAGAGCAACTCACTGACTGCTTGCAGCCACTGAGTCTGTGGCCCCACGGCTTCCGCTACTGGGCATGAGCGGGTCCTAACCTGCACTTCTGTGGTGGCGTCAGAGGGCATAACGGCGATTCGCTCTCCGTAAGAGGGAGTGCCCTGGCTTTATACTGGTACGTCTTAGCCAAGATGCGCCTAAGCTCCCACCAGGGATGCAGCCAGGTAGACACCTGAAAGGAATGCCATCCCTTGTCTGTGTTGCGGCTCCGTTCATGACGAGAGGGGAAGGGGAGGTGCTGAGGCACAGGTGAAACCTAGGCAGGAACAGGAGGGGAAGAAGGGGCACTGTCAGCAGCGTAGAGGGCAAGAGCGTTGGAACGCGCAGTAAAGCCATAGGTGGGTCCGAGTGAAAACCAACAGTTCTAAAGCGCATGGTAAAAAAAACTTGAAGAAGGGATTTCAAGGGGATTATGGAGTCAGCATGACCCCAGGCAGGCTAAACTGTGAACTGGAGTGGCCCACCTTCAGAATAGGATGGCCTATGGAAGGCACTCTAGATCTGCCAAAAGTCCACACTGTGTGGCGAGTTGTCATGGGATTCCCCGGACATCCAGACCAATTTCCTTACTTAGATTCTTGGCTAGAGATCGCCCAAACACAACCCCTTGGGCTTGGTTCTGCATCAGTAAGTGACAGAGCAGGGTGCTGGTGTCTCAAAAGGCACGAGACCTGAAGGTAAAGCCCATCTATCAGGGCGACTCAACAGAAGATCTATCACCACCATACAACCCCATTGCCGCTCCCTCCTAACTGGCCCTGACATGCTGCCTCCTGAAACCGTGAGCCCTCTGTCTGTACGCCCACCCCAGGAGGAGCCCCCAAGGAGTTCCTCCCAGGTAGAAGGGACTCCCCTAGCATGCCGGCTGCGGTCCACCCGATCTACCTTCCAGATGCCTCTGCCCGAAGTTCAAGGACCCACTCAGGTCCAGGAAGATGGCACCCCCAGCTGGGCCAGCCCGTCATGTACTACCAACCCTTCTCCATGACAGACCTCCTGAATTGGAAGCACCACACTCCATCATTCAGAGAAGCCACAGGCCCTCATCAACCTCCTAGAGTCAATCTTTCAGACCCACTGGCCAACCTGGGAAGACTGCCAACAACTCCTGTTGACACTCTTTAGGAGGAAGACACTCTTCACTAGGAACGGTGATGGATCCTGGCCGGAACCAGGAGATGGCTACATGATCAGGCACTGGGAGACGTTGTGAGTAGCACCTGAAGTCAGTCTCGATTGGGACTTCAACACGCCGGAGAGGCGAGCAGCCCTAGGTCAGTACCGAGAGGCCCTCCTGCAGGGGGTATTAGAAGGGGCCAAGAAACCAACCAACATGAAAAAGGTCACCCTCGTAACTCAGCAACTTCTATGAGCGCCTGTGTGAAGCATATAGAGTGTACACCCCTTTTGACCTAGAAGCAGCCAAGAATCAGAGAATGGTGCACATGGTGTATGTCGGACAGGCGGCCCCAGGCATTCTGAGAAAGCTGCAGAAGTTGGAGGGATTCATAGGAATGAACATCACCCAGTTGATGGAAGTGGCTCAGAAGGTGTATGTCATTTGGGCTTGGATGGCACAGAAGGAAAAGGAACAGAGATGAAGAAAAAGGCTGAGCTCCTGGCTGCATCCGTGGGCCAGCCGGATCCATCCATGCGGCCAGGGCCCCCAAGGAAAGGGGGAGCTAGAAGGTGAGTGTCCCTAGTAAGGGATCAGTATGCTAACTGCAAAGGATTTGGCCATTGGAAGAATGAGTGCCCTCATAAATGGAATCGCCCACTGCAAGAAGGGGCTCCATGTGAGACCACTGGACAGGGATCGGAGGCCAGGACCTGATAGGACTCCTGGCATAGACTCCGAGTAGGGCCGACCAGGTTCACTCATACCAACCCCGGAGACCAAGTCTGGGTCAAAGACTGGAAACGGGAACCCTTAGAACCCACAGGGAGGGGACCCTATATTGTGATGTTGGTTACTCTCACTACTGTTAAAGTTGCAGGTATAACACCATGGATCCACCACACCTGAGTAAAGTGGGCTGAGACGGACAATGCGACCGGTCCTTGGACAGTGAGACCAGACCCACAAAACCCGCTAAAACTCCAACTCGACGACAACCTGCCAGACCAAGCTCCACCAAGACAGACAAAGGGAAAAGCTAAACGGGACTGCTGACCATCCTTTTGGGACTTGGACTCTGGGCTATGGCTCCAAAAGACTGTTCTATACTGCAAAGATGTGCCCTGGTCACTTGTTATTTTGGCTATATGGGATATTTGTGGGCGTACTGTTCCTGTAAAGGGTCTTTACAGCTGTAGCCATTATCTGCCCTCGGGAGTGCTACAGCCGTGTAAACGTGCTAGGACAGGGCCTCAGGGAATAACAAATGGTTCAACTTGGTCACCCACCTTGATCACTCCTGCTATAACCAGGCCACAGAATGCATGTATAACAGTAAAAAAACAATACCATACAGAGACAATCACAGGCTCACTGGGCTCCTGCTCCGGTTATTCAAGGGGAAGCACGGTTTGTTGGACCTATTATGGTCACACCGGAATAAAGGACGGAGGAGGAGCCCAAGACCAGGCTAAAGAAAACTTAGAGAGGTCAAGGCAGAGCTCGTTAAGAACACAAACAAAAACCATACCAAAGGCCAGACTTCACAGGAGTGAGAAAGCTCACCAAACCCATCAAGGTTTCCCCTCAGATAGCCAGATTCCTTAACGCAACCTTAGGAGCTCTGCCCAACCAAGCCCAATGTTGGGTCTGCTTGCCGCTCTAAAATCAGGTCTGCATCGGTCCCAGTATCTCCAACTTGGGTAAATAACACCAGTCTGAGCTCAGACAGCAATCAAACTGCCTTAGTAGGCCCCATAGCATACAATGTCCGGCTGGCAATTACAGGAACCACAAACAACCTGCTGCCAAAATCCTGGAGAAACCCTAACGGCAGGGGAATTACCCCAGGAAATGTGTTCCTGTAATCTGACCTTATCTGAAAATTGTACCACCCGTGCCCCGGAGGGATTGTTCTTTCTGGAGCCACCGCATACTGATGCCGGCCCAGCCACTGGACAGGTACTTGGGTGTTGTTTTTCCTTATCCCAGATGACTTTTTTTTTCCATTGTTTAATTTCAGCATATTATGGGGGTACAAATGTTAAAGTTGTATATATTTATTGCCCGTGCTCCCACCCGCCCAACACCCAGTAAATGTTATTCCTACATGTCCACTTAAGTGTTGGTCCGTTAATACCAATTTGCTGGTGAGTACATGTGGTGCTTGTTTTTCCATTCTTGAGATACTTCACTTAGTAGAATGGGTCCCAGCTCTATCCAGGAAAATACAAGAGGTGCTATATCACCATTGTTTCTTATAGCTGAATAGTACTCCATGATATACATATACCACATTTTATTAATCCACTCATGTATTGATGGGAACCTTGGTTGTTTCCACACCGTTGCTATTGTGAACTGTGCTGCTGTAAACATTCGAGTGCAGGTGTCCCATTTGTAGAGTGTCATTTTATCTTTTGGGTAGATGCCCAGTAGTGGAATTGCTGGGTCAAATGGTAGATCTACTTGATCACTTTAAGGTATCTCCATATTGCTTTCCACAGAGGCTGAACCAGTTTGCATTCCCACCAGCAGTGTAGGAGTGTTCCTATCTCTCCGCATCCATGCCAACGTTTATCATTGGCGACTTTTTTTTTTTTTTTTTTTGAGACAGAGTCTCGCTTTGTTGCCCAGGCTAGAGTGAGTGCTGTGGCGTCAGCCTAGCTCACAGCAACCTCAGACTCCTGAGCTCGAGCAATCCTGCTGCCTCAGCCTCCCGAGTAGCTGGGACTACAGGCATGCGCCACCATGCCCGGCTAATTTTTTTTTATATATATATATTAGTTGGCCAATTAATTTCTTTCTATTTTTATAGTAGAGATGGGGTCTCGCTCAGGCTGGTTTTGAACTCCTGACCTTGAGCAATCCGCCCGCCTTGGCCTCCCAGCGTGCTAGGATTACAGGCGTGAGCCACCGCGCCCAGCCCCCCATTGGCGACTTTTGATAAAGGCCGTTCTTACTGGAGATTAGAGATGTTGAGCATTTTTTCATGTTTGTTGGCCTTTATTCTGTCGTCTTTTGAAAAATTTCTGTTCATGTCGTTTGCCCGGTTTTTGATAAGGTTGCTTGATTTTTTTTCTTGCTGATTTTCCTGAGTTCTAAATAGATTATAGTTATCAGCCCTTTATCGGATGTGTAGCTTGTGAAAATCCCATTCTGTGGGTTGTCTGCTCTCTTGACAGTTTCTTTGGCTGTGCAGAAGCTTTTTAATTTGATCAGGTCCCATTTATTTATTTTTGTTGCTGCTATGATTGCCTTTGGGGTCTTCATAAATTCTTTGCCTAGGCCAATGTCTAGAAGAATATTTCCAACGTTTTCCTCTAGAATTCTAATAGAGATGTCTCTGTCTTTCAGAAGGAGGAAAGCCGAACCCAGAGCAAACGTGCCCTACTAGCCTCAATACTCATAGGAGGAGGGATAGCAGCCGACATAGGCACAGGAACCACCAGCCTGGGGACCTCATTGGGTCTGTACTACAAGCTATCCCGAGAACTTACTGAAGCTATGGAACAGATATCAGATTCCTTGTTATCCTTCCAGAGCCAGCTAGACTCACTGGCGGCAGTCACGCTGCAAAATAGGTGACCACTCCATCTCCTCACTGCAGACAAGGGGAACGTGTGTACTCCTTGGCGAAGAGTGCTGTTACCGTGTAATTCAGGGGTCGTCACTATCCCAGTAAAGGAACCGAAAGAGGCTTCAAAAGAGAAAACGAACTAAACTCAGGATGGGGCCTTGGTCTGGGACAATGGAACTCTTGGTTACTTCCTTTGGCAGGACTACTGATAACAATCCTCCTCTTGGTAACTCTAGGCCCATGCCTACTTGGCACCCTAATAAAGTTTATAGAGACAACAGTAACTCAAAGGGCCACAGCCCGTATAATGGCCCCACGAGGCTATCACCCCTTAAGTAGCAATCCCTTAGAAGTTGATGCTCCTGTCTAGAGGCAAAAGAAACTTCAAAGGTGGGGAATGTCAGGGCGTTCCACCAAAACCTGCCTGCTTCGCTTATCCTACTCCTGATTGAGCCGCTGCTAATGCTCACAGCTGATTGGGTGATTTTGGGTCATGCTGCGGAATGGAAGCGGCACCTTGCCTTTCTGACAGATGTAACAGAGCTACTCAACAGTTTCAATGTGCAACTTCAAGGAAAGGAAACTCATCTGTGATATGTGAAAGCATTTGAAATAAAATTAGGCCTCTTCATCAAACAAGTGAAGGAGGAAAATTTCTGCCATCATCTCCATGAATAGGACATATAGCTTTTCTGTGACTTATTTTCTATTGACATTGAAAATGTGGATACAGTTTACCAAATGGAACCGGCTGAACTGCAGAATTGTGACTCTTTGAAAGATGCATTAAAGTCAAGCAGCCTTCCTAATTTCTATGCATCTCTCCCCTGTGAGACATACCCTAATCTCAAGAACCATGCACTCAAAATGGCAACCATCTTTGGCAGCACTTATGTCTGTGAACAGACTTTTTCCAGAATGAAACATCTGAAATCTCCAACCAGACCTAGACTGATGCACACTTGCACCACTTGTTACAACTAGCAGTGACAAATACGGAACCGGACATCGACCATCTCATTAGCCAAAATCAGGCCCATAGTTCCCGTTGAAACATTGGTAAGTTCGTTGACTTAACTTTACTTGTTCTTCATTTTAAATATTGTATTTGTTCCCATTTTGTTTTTTTACTTCAAAATGAGATATGTGCAGTGTGCATAGGATTTTGTTCATAGTTTTGTTTTTTTTTTTTTTTTAAACGATAGTCCAGCTCTCCAAAGGTCTAAGGGACAGTGAACTGGGCCTCTGTTTAAAAAGTTTGAGGACCCCTGCCCTACATTAACTGCATGTGGTGGAAAGACACCTGCCCAGTGCGGCTAAACCACAGCAGTGATGTGGATCAGGAACTTTTATATCAACAACCACCTGGCCTGACCACAGCAACTATGGATCAAGAGTTTGGCGTTCTACCCAGAAACAATAAAGAACTGAACAGGGTGGTGGGAGGGGGGTCGGCTCTCTCCTGCTTATAAAAATCCTCACAAAACCCCCTTCTGGGCAGACTCTCTTTTCAGATTCGGCACCCAAGTGAATAAACCAGCCCTGTTGCTCCCATGTAGCCTGTGTGTGAGATCTGTCCTTTGGGTTATTCCCCTTTCATTTGGTGCCAAAATCTGGGATGGTCAGCCCCTTCTCCGGACTCCGGAGGTTGGCTCCTGTCCTGACCTTTGAAGGACGCTTCTCACGGATATCTGCCCTCAGACCCATCAGCCGGCGCCGCCACATTTCACCTTCTCAGAATCTGGTCTCGGCTTTGGCATTAAGGTCTGTTCCTTTCCTTTCCTCCTCTCCTTTCCTCGCAGGGCCACCCCTTTGGCCATGCGTGTCAAACCCCAATGTCGCTCACTGCTTCCTCAAGGGAAGACAGCCTTGCCTTTCTGTGTGACCATGGTGGGGGTGCCCCGGCCTGTAATAGCTGTTTTTCAGCCCTAGGTTGCAGGCTAGGACGCATCTGTGTTTCCTCCGTGCTGCACTGGTGTGGTCCTTGTTTTTCTCTCGTCTGTTTCCTTCACCCCATAATGGGAAACTTACCACCCTCTATCCACTTCTGCTCTGGCCTGTGTCCTCTCTGCTCTGAAGCCCCTCGGACTTTATCCTGACCTTAAGCCCAAACACCTCATCTTTTGTGACACAGCCTCGTCCCAATATAAATTAGGTGATGGGTCATTGTGGCCAGAAAATGCGACCTTTGGCCTCCCTGTTATCCAAGATCTTGATAAGATAACATTTGCTGACCTGGGCAAGTGGCCCGAGGCTCCCTGTGTCCAGGGCTTTCTTTTCTGTCTGCTCACAGCCCTCATCTCTCACTGCGACCCTTCTCAGGTTTTCCTTCCTTCTGCCCCTCTTCGCTCAGTCAGACCCGGACCCGCTGGACCCTACAGATCACTTAGCCCTAGCTCTCTCTGCCCTCAACCTGCTTGTCCCCCTGCACTGATTTGGCCCTAGTCATCACCTCCCCATTCGCAGGGTTGCTGGGGCAGAAGGAATCGTTCACATCCACTTTCCCTTTTCCCTCACTGACCTCTCCCATATCCATCCAGCAGTGCCTCGGTATCTTCTCAGCAGATTCCACTAAAATTTATTCAAAAATTCCAATACTTTTACCTATCATGATCTTCCTGTCAACCTCCTGTACCCTCAGTTCCCATGAAGGTGACTGAGTGTGGGCCAACGGCTCAGACACATGCTGACAATCAGTGGTGTGGAACCTGCCCTCGCTGAGGGCCTGCGCTGTTCCTAGAGGATCCCCCTTGGGAGTGTCAGCACAGTTCCCCAGATCTCAGGCTCAGCGCCTGAGATCATGAACACCTGTCTGGTGGAAGCACTAAAAAAGGCGGCACATAAAGCTGTCAGTTATAACCAATTAAGAGAAACAACCCAAACCCAAGATAAGAATCCTGCCCAGTTCTGGGAGCGATTAGTAAAGGCTATGCAAAAATTCTCTATGGACCCAGAGGGTTCCGATGGCCAACTCATCTCAAAATGCATCTCATTTCCCAATCCACTCCCGACCTTAAAAAACTCCAAAAGCTAGACCTCGGCCCCCAAATCACACGGCAGGATCTTACAGAGGCGGCCTTTAAGGTCTTTAACAACGGAGGAAGTGGCCCATAAACAAAGACTAACTGAATTGTAGATGCCATCACACAGCCCAATAGCAGCAGTGCCGAAAAAGACTACTATGCCCCATCTAGGATTCCAGAGTCCTCCAGGGCCATGTTTCAAATGTGGCCAAAGTGGCCACTGGGCTAGAAAGTGTCCACAGCCTGGAACTCCCCCTCAGCTGTGCCCAGCCTGCGGAGGCCCACACTGGAAGTCTGACTGCCCCAGGCCCACTGGAGTCCACGGGGACAGCCCACACTGAAGCCAAACTTCCAGGACCCGCGGCAGCTGTATCCGGATTTACTTAGACTGACGATGGCCTAGGAGCCCAGCAGGCCTGTGGACCGTCATGGATGCTGAGCTCCCAGTTACTGGCAGTGGAGAGTAAGTCTTCATTTTTTTGAGGCAGAGTCTCACTCTGTTGCCCGAGCTACAGTGCCATGGCATCAGCCTACCTCACAGCAACCTGATTCCTGGGCTCAAGCATTCCTCTTGCCTCAGCCTCCCAAGTAGCTGGGACTACAGGCATGCGCCACCATGCCTGGCTAATTTTTTCTATATATTTTTAGTTGTCCAATTAATTCTATTTATAGTAGAGACGAGGTCTCACTCTTGCTCAGGCTGGTTTCGAACTCCTGACCTCGAGCAATGCGCCCGCCTCGGCCTCCCAGAGTGCTAGGATTACAGGCGTGAGCCACCGTGCCCGGCCCACCCTGCCTTTTTATAATAAGCCTCTAAGCAGATCTAAAATTCCCGTTGTGGGTATTGATGGCTGACCTTCTCAACCACTCCAAACCCTATCCTTCGGTGTCACCTGGGTTGCCACTCCTTTCCACACAGATTTCTAGTTATCCCCACGTGCCCTGCTCCATTATTAGGGAGGGATATTTTAACAAAATTATCTGCTACCTTTTATGTCTCAGCCGTCTCCCCTACCTGCTTTTCTAACTTCACGTTTCGTTCCTGGTCCCACACCCCGCATGCCGATGTCCCAGCTGTTGACCCCCCAGATATAGGACGTTTGCAATCCCTCTCTGCACACCATCCTCCCTTCAAAATCACCTTAAAACCTGCTCACCCATACCTTGCTCAACGTCACTATCCAAACCCATCCCCTCTTTATTGGGCCTAAAGCCCACCATAATCAAACTTTTCTCCCACGGCCTCTGATGCAGTCCATCTCCTTACAGCACTACAGATCGTATGGACTTGTCCAGGACCTCTGTCTCATCAACTGTATAGTACAGCCCATTCATCCAGTGGTTCTCGACTACCCACCCGAAACCACTCACTACACACAGTCCTGATATGAAGGATGCATTTTTCTCCATCCCTCTACACCCTGATTCCCAACCCCTCTTTGCTTTTACATGGACTGATCCCACCACCAACTTTTCCCAGCCACTTACCTGGATGGTGTTTCCCTGGGGTTTTAGAGGGAACCCTCATTATTTTAGCCAAGCACTGTCTTCAGATCTTACCTCATACAAGCCCGATTGCCAACACTCCTCCAGTATGTCGGCAATCTCCTGTTACCCAGTCCCTCCCTCTCTGTTTCTCAGGGAGACACTGTCTTGCTCCTCCGACATCTTTTCTCTAAAGGCTGCAGAGTTTCTCCTTCCAAAGCATAAATATCCCAACTCACAGTTTCCTACCTAGGCGTCATCCTCCAGAGAAACCAAAAATTGCTCCCTGAGGCAAAACTCCAGGAAATCAACGCCTGCCCCCTCCCTCCACAAAACAGGATCTCCTCATTCCTTGGACCTGTCAACTATTTCAGACTTCGGATACCTGGTTTCTCACTCCTTGCCGAGCTCCTGTATAAATTAACAGAAGGAAATCTCTATGAACCCATTGACCCAGCCTCCTTTCCCTGTATCCCTTCCAGCACCTCCACAGTGCCCTCTTCATCTCTGCCTGATCCTTCCCGGCCCTTTTTCCTCTTATTTTGAAAGACGGGGAGGGTCCTTGTCCATAGCCTTCCCCTCAAAACAGCTAGATCTTACCGCCCAGGGTTGGCCAGCTTGCCTGCGGGCTGCGGCAACATCTGCTACCCTGATATTAAAAGCCTTTAATCACCTCGGTACGAGTGTCGACTACAGTCAATAACCACAGATGAAGACACACAGCCAAGCGTCGACTTTAGTCTATGATTTCGAATTGACTTTTCTAATTTTTCATTTATCAAAATAAAATTGTGAACATTTAAAAATAACATAATGAAAACATATGCATATGTTACCTCTTCTGATTTACGTTACAAGTAAAGCTGCCTGTAAAGTAAAACAAGCTTTCAGTGCTTTAAAGCTTTCCTCATGACACAAGAGCAAAACCGATTCGTTGTCAACGCACAGCACAAACTACCGTGTGGACTATGAGTGCCGGCTGTGGGCGAGGTTCCGAGGCCGGTGAGCGCAGTACCGAAGTGTTACATACTCTCCATGCCCCCAACCATGTGCTCCCATCATTTTCCAAGCTTAATTTCTCTCTCCTCTCTCCTTACTGTCCCTAGACTCCGACACCACTTTGCTCTGTTTTGTGAAAACCCCATCTTCACCATTAAACCTGGCCCTGATTTCAACTCGGCAATGAAGAGCTGCCAATCTCATCCCAATCCCCTCGTCCACTGACATTACCTGGCCGGAAAACTAGTTCTAGTAAAAGACCTCGCTCCCTGCCCTCTCAAGCCGAGGTGGGGACGGCCCCTTTAGGGTCCTTTTTGGTGCACCACTGCAGCCCGGCTGGTGGGTCCACAGATCTCAGCTGAAACTCAGCCCGACCATCCCAGGTGGAAATCGCAGGTGGTCTCCCCAACCTCCCTAAAACTCACAAAAATCCTAGAGTAACCTTCATGAGCTCTTCTTTCCCCTCGCCAAGATTTTAAGCCTTTCTGATTGCCATTTGCCGGGATCTAACGTGGTTTAAACCCAAACATTAGGTATCGATGGCCTTGACTGGATTGGGGACCTTGCAGGACTGCTGCTCAGAGGAAGTCCTCTTCTGTCCTTTCACTCATTCCTGTACTCACGCTGCCACCTCTGTAACCTCTGCCCATGCCTGCCCTCTGCTGTCAAAACCCAAACTGCTGTCAGCGGACGCGTTTCAATCCACAGCCCTTCTTAATTTGTCCAACTGCTACTTGTGCACAGATGGCTGTGAGACCCTCCAGGCCACACCTCTCCCCTTCCGATTCTGGATGACCTTAAACTTCACCTTCCTCCCCCACACAGCCCTGAATGCATCCTGCCCTGCACACCCCTCCCCACAAAAACTGCTCCTCCAACAAATTAAAGACAATCTGTTCCCACCAGCCACAGCTGGCACCAAGAGCTCTCCAGCCCTGCACTAATTTGCTTTGAAAGTTACTCAACCCATTTTGGACCTTTTTTAGGCAATTTATCATCCCACGAATGCAACCATACCATCATTATAAAACAGATCTGACCAAGAAGTCCCCCTCCACTTCCCATCCTCATCTGTAGCTAAAACAGCAAACCCCCCTTTTAACCTACAAAATACCACCTCCTAAGTGGAATCCTCCCTGTGGCTACATCAGCCTTTTGCCAACATCCCCACCACCACCACCACCCTGTTCTCGTTTCTCCCTTAGCTCACAAAGCCCTCTTCATTGTGCTTGTTCATAGACCACCCGGCCAATGACAGCAAGATCCACTGATCCCCACACTCTGGGCACAACACTTTCCTGTTAAAACCAAACTCTGCCCAGCGTGGTGGCTCACGCCTGTAATCCTAGCACTCTGGGAGGCTGGGGCAGGAGGATCCCTCAAGGTCAGGAGTTTGAAGCCAGCCTGAGCAAGAGTGAGACCCCATCTCTACTAAAAATAGAAATTAATTGGACAACTAAAAATATATAGAAAAAATTAGCCAGGCATGGTGGCGCATGCCTGTAGTCCCAGCTACTCAGGAGCCTGAGGCAGAAGGATTGCTTGAACCCAGGAGTTTGAGGTTGCTGTGAGCTAGGCTGAAGCCGCGGCGACAGAGTGAGACTGTCTCAAAAAAAACAAACTCGCCAACAAATCTCCCATGGGTTCCCTAGCAGAACTCGCCCTTTGGAACAAAGGTCCCCTCAGAACCAACTACCCTTACGTAGTGGGTAACAGCCACTGGAATCTCGCTACCTGCAAAACAAGGCATCAGGCCTCAGTCTTACCACCCGTGTGGAGAGGACACTGCACCCCAACATTCCTGGCCCCTCCCATCTGCTGAGGGCCTGCCAGTCTGTCCTGGCCAACGCCCCCATTTCTTCCTCCCCTGTGAGAAAAGCAGGAAGGAGCTGTGGTGGCCATTGCAAGTACAGGACTCACTCTCCTGGCAACCTCAGGCCTCCTCGTTGGGGACGCCGTACTGTACCTTCAACAGCGAACGTCACAGCACACCACGGGGGCCCTGACAGCTCTCACCAGCCAGGCCCACTCTCTCGCCCAGGGCACACTCCAAAACAGACGAGCCCTTCATCTCCTGACTGGGGGAAGAATGCCGCTACTGTATCAACAACATGGGACACATGCAAAATCATCTAGATACAGCACAAAACTCTGTGAAAGCCCAAGATAATTATGCTCTAATTGGATGTCCTCACTTTGGTCTCAACTGGAAACCTGGTTGTGGTCCCTTCTTATCCTGCTAATCTGATCAGAAAGCTGCCACTCCCCTTATACAACTCATCACGCGCTGTATCCACAAAACCGTCCTTACTGTCACTGATAAAGCTTATGCACAATGCTTTCTCTTCCCTCCCCGTCTCCTCTTCCTGTGCAAGCCGACCCCATGTCCCATGCTGCCCCAACACACACAGGAAGCAGGCTTTGAGAAACTTCGCCCCATGCCATAAAGTAATAATAATGAGTGGGCTAGGCTGACACCATGGCACTCTAGCCCAGGCAACAGAGAGACTCACTCTCAAAAAAAAACCCAAAAATAATGTAGGAGTGATAGCCAGAGCAGTGGTTACTGAGCCCGGCCACTAACTGCACGTGGTGGAAAGTCACCTGCCCAACCCGGAGGTCCCTAAACAGAATCCGGCTGCGCCACAGCGGTGATGTGGACCAGAAACTTCACATCAGCAACCACCTGGCCTGGCCACAGCGCCGATGTGGATCAAGGGTTTGGCGTCCTACCCGGAAACAGCAAAGAACTGGACAGGGCAGGTTGGAGGGGGGCTGCGCTTATAAAAATCCTCACAAAAGCCCCTTCTGGGCTGACTCTCTTCGGATAACAGGCCACCCCTGTTGCTCCCACATATCCTGGGTATGAGATCTGTCCTTTGTGTCGTTCCTCTTTCGCTTGGCACCATGACAGTTCTGGAGCCAGCCTCACAAGGACAAAAACGGGGAAGGTAGCAATTCCTAGGACTCTGCGCCCTTTCAGAAAATGAATATTCCACCCCTAGCTTAGCATAAAATTGTGGAACCAGCATAAAAAAGAGAAACTTCATTATGCTCAGGGTCTCTGCACTTGGTGACGGTGCCGGAGACAGACTGGAGAAGTTGGTTCTTATACTGCTCTATCATTTTCGTGTCCTGGCACCGCTGGAAAAGGGCAGGGGTGTGAAAATGCAAGTTCCTTAGGACTGGGCTCTCCGTTTTTGCCTATAAAGCCAAAAGATTGTGTTTATGCGATTGGCCCGTGGTGTCTTGAGGCTCTCTCTGGTGTTGGGATTTGTGGAGGGGCATTGACACTGACCACCTAGGGTCCCACGTGCTACCCAAGGAGCGCTGATGTTCGAAGCTGCCATGGATTATGGGGGATGGCATTTCTTTCAATGGATGAGACAGACGCTTCAGGAAACACAACTTTATTCACCAGGACTGGAAACGGGCTTTCAGTCAGAAGACCGACTTGATAACTGTAGTGCAAGGTGGGGCGTGCTTGGCCATCACAGCCCTCAGCTGTGGGCCGCTGGGCCTGTTGCCCTGGCCTGCAGAGCTGGAGCCCTGGTCAGCAGGCTAGGCTGGCAATTCCAGTTTCCTGACATTGCAGTGATTTCTCACATGCTAGTTCCAGTATCACAGAGCTACACGTGTCCTCCAAGGTCACGTGAGGAGACCCTGTTGATGTTTGGTGAACCGGAGCCTCCTGCTGGGTGGGCTGGGAGCAGGTGGCACACAAATGCACAATGTGATTGGCGGCGAAGGCCTCTGTCCCAGGCATGGGCCAAAGTCCTTTCTCTGCCTGAGCTGCTGGGTGCAAGTGAAGACATGGCTTTTCTAAGGGGTTAGGCTTTGAACCCGTGGCGCCAGCCCGTGGCCCAGCCTCATAGCTGGGTGTGCCCAGTAGGAGGCAGCAGAGTGCCATGGCTCTATCTGTACACTTGTTGCCACGCCCCCTCCCGTGCAGAAGGCCTTGTTAACAAGACGAACTCGAGGGCAAGGCATTAAGGCCACAGCCAGGGAAGGGGGCTGTGGGCCCACTGCCCCTCTGAAGCCTGAAGACAGACTGCTGCTGGGAGGAGGAAGGGGCGAGGTTCGGGCTGGGGTCCTAGAAATGGATGTCATGGGGTTGGCCACTGGGTGACAAGCTCAGAAGGGCCTGTAGACCTGTCCAGCCTTCCGAGACGGGCATCGAGCTCAGCCAGGTTCAGGGTCGGCAGCAGGAGTCCCCTCGGCCCTCCCTCTTAACATAATCGTGCAGCCGGAAGCGGGGCTCACCAGGAGCCTTCATGGAGCGCTGCTTCAGCTCCCTACAGAGCAAGGGTGACAAAGCAGGACGGCCTCCTGTACCCCAACGAGAGGGTTCTGACCCTGGGCTTGGTCTTCCTGGTGACTACCGGGACTTACTTTGCTATCCCTGTGAAGGCCAAGTCCACGTTGAGGCCCGTCTTGGCACTGGTCTCCATGAAGGGCAGCCCGTACTCCTGCAAACAGCTGCTGCCAGCCTGGTGGCGGCCTGGCGTAGTGGGGACATCCCAGGCTCCACAGCCCAGGGGCACCCTCCTCACCACCCACCCTCCCCTGACTCACCTTGGCCAACTTCTCCCCGTCTTCCCTCTTCACCTTATGCTCGTGGGCAGAGTCCACCTGGCCCGGGCACAGAGGTCTTGATGACAGCTGGCCCGTGGCTTGCCACCTGCCCCCCTCACCTCTGTTCTGTGGGGCTGGGCTGGAGAGGACAAGATAGGCCGCCCACCTTGTTCCCCAGCAGCATGAGCACCACGTTGTGCTGGGCGTACTCCTGGATCTCGGTCAGCCAGGCCTGTGGGGGGAGAGGCTGGTGCCCCTTGCACGCCCTGCCCTGTGCCCCACAGCCTCTGCCTGTCTCCAGAAGAGCCCCCCGTGTGTCAGGCAGAGGCACCCACCTTACACCTTACCCAAGGAAACATCAAAAAGTTGGAATGTCACCTGGGACCACCTTTGCCCACACTCAACCTGAGCCACCTCCATCCCAGAAGTGACCCAATGGCCCGTGCCTGGAGGAGGTTGAGGGTGGGTCGGGCCCTACCAGGAAGGAGGCCACTGACCTGGATGTTGTCAAAGGAGGCCTTGCTGGTGACATCATAGAGCAGCAGCAGTGCTGGGAGCAGAGGGGCAGTGAGGACGTCCCGTCGCCCACACCCTCTTGCTCAGATACCCCCTCCAAGCAGGGCACCCACAGACCACAGTCCCAACTCCCTGGGGGTCGGACCATGTATCCGGCAGGCTCACCATGAGCATCCCGATAGTAGGCGTGCGTGACACTGCGGAACCGCTCCTGGCCGGCCGTGTCCCAGATCTGCAGCAGCAGGCACCAGTCAGGCTGCCCAGCCTCTTCCTGGTGTCCCCTGCCCCCAACTTGCCCTCCCAGACAGCTCACCTGCAGCTTCACCTTCACACCATCCACGTCCAGAACTTTGTTCTGAAACAGAACCAGCCAGCTCCAGCCAGGGCCTGGCGCCAGCCTCTGGCCGGCTCCTGAGGCTGGGGTGGGCTGAGGAGGGTCAGAGGCCCTACCCCCGGCTAAGTCCCTAAAGTCATTCTTGAGCTCTTGCTTGCCTCCCACACACCCCACATGCTTCTGGTCCGACGACCTTCCGCCCTCCCTGCCTGCAGGTCACACACCCCTAAAGCCCAAGTGCTCTTGGGGCCACCCAGCCCTCATGGCGGCCTCATGCACAGAGGGTGCCCTGGCCTCTTCCTCTCAGATGGCCACCCTGGTAATGGACCATGGCTAGTTGTCTCCAGTTTGGGGCCAGCATGTTCTTCCTCTGCCCACCTGGAGGCTCTCCCTCTCCTCCCTGTCCCCCAGGCCTCTCAAGCCCAGCCTGGCCTGGCCACCCTCCTTGTCCTGGGGCCCGCTCCAGTCGGCCTCCCGGTGCCCACTTTCCACCCGCTGCGTGCCCCTCCCCTGCACAGACTGTGGCCCTCTGCCCGCCCCCACGTCCTCACTTGCTCTATCCATGTTGCTCCTGCTTGGAGCCACCTGTGCATATTTGAAGTCACCCACAGTATGACCCCCAGGCCTTTTACTAACACTGCCTCAGTTTCCCCATCTGCAAACGGGGGATGACCAGAGTGCCAATCACATTGGCTGCTCCAGTAACTTAATGATCTATTATATGCAAAGCATTGAGAGCTGTCTGGTTAAAAGTGTATGTTCTGATGTAAAAGCCTGTCCCCACTGGGATATCAGCTCCACAAGGGCTGGGCCTGTGCCCGGTGGGCACTGCCTGTTCGCGCGTGTTTGCTGGCAGTATTTCCCAGCCGGCCCTCTCAGCTGGGGACTAGACGGGAGGCAGGGAGTGGCCCAACCCCAGTCCCATCTGCTGAGGTGGGGGTGGAGGCTTCAAGCCACAGCCTGAGACCCTGGGTGGCTGCAGTGCACCCCCCCCTGCAAGCTCCTGCTGCCAGAGTGCTTCTGGGTCTCCGGGGAACCAGGCACAGCCATCTGCTGGGCTGGGGAGGAGGCTGCAGAGGACATCTCGCCTTCCCTGGCACCCTGAGTAGGGTGCAAACCACACGGCCTCACTTCCTGCCCAAGAGCTAAGAGGGAGGTGGGGAAGGGGGGAGCAAAACAAAGGACCACCACCCTCTGGCCCAACCTGATCCCTTCTGGCACCTCAACTCTTGACTAATCCCAGAGGACTTGAGGGAGCCTGGACACCCCCCCCCCCCCCCCCCCCCCCCCCGGCCAAACAGGATAAAGAATGGCTCCCCAGACTGGAGGGATTCCCCACCCCCCTTCCTGTCCCTGGAATGGGCCTCCCTCCCAGCTGCCTGCTAACTGGGTCTAATTAAAGGGTGAGAAAATGCAAATCTAAGATTTGCTGAGAACACACCAGCACCTCTGCACGTGGCATTCAGACTGGTGGGCAGAGGTGGGGGCCCTGATGCCAGAGCCCCGCAGGCCCCTGCTCAGGATGAGGGGCATCTCCTCACCCAAGGGCAGGGACCTGTACCCCAAGCGAGCCCTGGAAGCCCTCCTCCCCAGGTCCTGGGTGGTGCATCTGCTCCAGCACTAGAGCCACCTGTTTTGTAGGACCTGGGCAGGCCACCTGGAACTTCCCACAGCCTCAAGACCTCTGTACAACAGGGCAGCAGTGCTGGCCTCCTGAGTGGACATGGGTCTTGAGTTACCTCTGACTGTCGCCACCCTAGTGGGGGTGCCAGCACTACCTCCGCCAAAGCACAGGATACAGTCCCCTAGGTAGAGCCAGCCACTGACACGGGAACTATCTCAGCAGGTCAGGTGCAGCCCGTCCGCTTGGCAGCTAAGGCTTCCCACCTCAATCGCCCTCACCCCGGATCTCAGTGGCCCTGCTAGGAGCCCCATCTTGTGAGCCCATTGGTACCACCAGCTTCCCAGCAGTACTAGGGGGATGTAAGGAGCTGACGTGGGGCCCAGGGCCTGGCCAGGGCTGGGGACATCAGCCTCCACTCTCACCCGGAAGTCGATGCCCACAGTGGAGATGAAGGTCCCCGCCAGGAAAGCGCCATCCTTGAAGCGCACGAGGAGGCAGGTCTTCCCCACACCCGAGTCCCCAACCAGCATGACCTAGGGCAGGCAGGACAGTCAGAGGTGTCAGACTGAGCTGGCCTGGCCAGAGAGAGACTGTGGCTCAGGGGCAGGACTGCAAGGTCAGCAGGGCACTGGGGCGATGGCAACCACAGTCCCACTGGCCTGGACGCCCAGCTTATCCCTTTGGAAGGCTTGGTCCCCTCTCTTCCGAGCAGTGGCCCATCTCAACTGGTGGGGGGGGTTGAGGTCAGCTGCCTCCATCCAGGACCCTGCCTACCCCTCCCTGCCATGGACACCATGCTTGACCTGGGAGGGGAGTATTTGGGGACTAATGGAGAGCAGAGTTGATGGGGGTGACAGGTGGGGACCTTCTATGACTTGTGGTGGCCTCTGTGCCAGGGGCCTTCTTCAAATCCCAGCAAGGCTTGGGAGGAATTTGCCAAACCAGGGTCAAATCTTGACAGAAGGAGAAGTCTGGGCCAAGTCTGTGGACAGGGACAGCAGGCAGGCCGCCCCTCCCCCCACTCGCTGCCACATAAGCCCAAACCCAAAGATGGTCTTACTGAACCCCCATTCCCACACCTCTGCCTGGGTCTGGGCAAGGCTCCAAGTGCTCCCCACCTAACTGGCAAACCCCTTCCTGGCCTCTTCCCCCCTCCAAAAACAAGGGGAGATCCACAGACCCTGGGGGTGAGAGAAGGCGGCGTATGAGAGATGAGACTGGGGCCCAGGTGGGGGCCAGGACATTAGGGTGCAGAGAGGGGCGCTGCCGGGCACCGATGTCTGCGGGACCTCTGGTTTGGCCCTGCCAGCTGGGGGTAGGGGACAGGCCTGCCAGCTGTTGAATCCCCCAAACCTGGGCTTGACAGCTGTCTGTGTGTGTGCGATGCCCGCGCCAGCCAGCCGTTCCAGCTGCCGGGTGCTGGCCGGGCCAGCTCCACGCCGAGGGTCCGTGGGGCCCTGCACCCACCCCCAGAGCCCCTGCCCTCTTGGCTCGGACCGGGCGCCACCTGCTGCTGTCGCCTGGGGGGGGTGCCCGGCTCACCTTGAAGGCGACGTCGTAGAAGTCGCCGCCGCCGCCAAGGGAGGGCCGGCTGGGCTGCAGGGACCCGTTGGGCGGCGCGTCGGGGCCGGAGCGCGCAGTCCCGGGGCGCGCCGGCCGGGGCCCGTTGGCTGCGGGCAGCGCGGAGGCGGCGGGCGCGCCGGCCCCCTTGCTCCTGGGGGTCTTCTTCCTGGACATGGTGGGGTGGCGCTCAGTGCGCTGTCGCCGCAGCCGCCGCGCCCCGGGCCGTCCCGCTTCCCGCGCCGGCCGAGCGCGACTCAGACCCGAACCCTCTGCCTTGCGGCGGCGGCGACATCCCGGGCCCGGCGCCTCGCCCCGCCCCCGCCGCCCTTCGGGCCGCGCAGCCGCTCGGCCCCGCCTCCTGCCGCCGCCACCGCCGCGGGGCGGGGCCATGCAAATGCACCGCTCGCGCCCCGCCCAGGCCAGCGACCCTCCCTGGCCTCCCGGCACGCACCGCACGTGGGGCGGCGGGCCTGGCGAGGAAGCGCCCCGGGGTCCTGTGCCCCCTCTGTCCGTCCTGCTCCAGCCCAGCGCCCTCCCGGACCGCCGCCCGGCCTCGGAGGCCGGAGCTGCCCTGACCTGAGGGCGCTGGGACAAAGGGCCTGCAGGGGTCAGCACCCTGGGGCTGTCCCTTGCTCAGAGACGCCTGCCCCTCAGACTGCTGCTGCTCCCTGCTCCCTGCTCCGTCCCCTCCAGGGCAGGCGGGTCCAGGAAGCTCCAACAGTCCGGCTGGGGGAGGAACCGGGCTGCACCTGCGCTCCGGGACAGCTGGCCGTCAGAGGCAGGACAGAGGGGCACATAGCACTCTGCCCGCAGCTTCTGCCCCCTACGCCGAAGCCTTGGACAGAGAAAAAGGTAGCAGGTGCCACAGTCAGCAGGACACCCTCTGAAGGTCCCCTCCCCTGGGCCTCTGCCCCCAGGGGTCTGCAAGGTGGGAGGCCCCTCCCCTGGGCTGTAGCGGGCCCCTGAGCCTGCCCATTCCAGGTTCTGGCCCCGAGGTGGCTGTGCTGATTCTCCAGACCCGGAGCTGGTCCCTGGCACACTCCTCTCCAGGGCCTGACACACCCTCCCTGGCAGGGGCTGACTGGAGCTCTGGGTTTGAGAATGAGCCTGGGGGACAGTGGGTGCAGGGGGCAGTGCCCCTGGGGTAGGGTGCTTCCTGGTACTCCTCTGGGAGCCAGAGGCCTGGCCTGGCTGTCCCCCAAGATGTGACAGCTGCCACCAGGACCCTGGGCCCTTCAAAAGCCTGGGTCCTCCCAGCTGGCAGGGCCCAGAGCCCAAATGATGAGTTGCCCCTGGGCTCCGAGGCCTGAGAAAACACAGATGGTGGCACGCGCCCGGCAGAGCGGGTACTCGAGAGGGCCTGGCGCTGCCCACACAGAAGAAGAGGCCACGGAGCATTGCCCTGCATTGAGTGCTACCCTGTGCCAGGCACTTGTCATTGTCAACACTACCCTGTGGAGTGGCTGCTGTTGTGGCTCCCAGTGTACAGGTGGGGAAACGGACGCCTAGAAAAGTGAGGGGAGCTGTCCAAGGTCACCAGGCTAGGAAGGAGTAGAGCCAGGATTTGCCCCTGGGAACTCTAGCTCCCAGAATGTAAACTGTCCCATGTCAGAGTTGGTCCCAGGCTCCCCTGGCGACTCATTCCTCAGGGACCTATCAGAGCTGGGGGACAAAGTTGGGAAGCCCCCTCAGGGCCCCCAGGCTGCCTTTCCTTGTCTCGCTCCCCCACTTCTTCCAGGCCAGTCCCCACATGTGTGCACAGTGGGTCTGGGACAGGGTATCGGGCTCCCGCTGCTGCGCCCCTGCACGGCCAACTCAGGACAGTTGGCCCCTGGTCTCAGCTAGGGCATCCGCAGCCGCCGCCCACTGGCTCCAGGGTCCTGGGCAGTGGACTCCCCACCCCCTCCTGCCAGCTCCTGCCCAGGGCACACCCCGGGCATGGAAACCAGGAGGGGTTGGGTGCTTTGGGGTGGGGCAGGAGTGCTGATGGGTGAGCAGAGAAAGTGGGAGGCCTGGTTGGGAGGGTAGGAGACGGGCTTGCCCTTGGAACCTTTAAAATTGGGAAAGTTTATGTAAAAACCCAGATCTCTGGTTCCTCTTGAAAAGAGGGGGCCCTGGGTGCCTGCATCATGGCCCCATTCTCTTGGCTTCCCGCGGCCCCCTAATCTTGATCATTGTGTCTCTTGGTTCCTCTGTCTGCCGTCTGTTTTGCCCTCTGGAATGTAAACTATCTGGGCACAGGAAGTAGCTTGTCTTGGTCACTGCTGTGTCCCTAGCAGCTGGCCCTGGGCCTCAATCAACAGTTATTACATGGGCGAAAGAAACACGAGTTACAGACACAGGCCTCACTTCAGGAGGACATGTCGTTGCTAACAAGGATTTAAGGCAGAATGTGCCTCAACCTGCAATGAAAGCAGGACTGGAGCGATTAAGCAGTGAGAGCAAGGCTTTGTAGAGGAGTGAGGATTTGCACTGGGCTTGGAAGGTTGAGCTGGAGTCCGACAGAAGACTAGACAGGGAAACTCACCGGTGGGAGGGGGCGAATGCGCACAGGCGCAGAGTGCCAGGGGTGGGCTCTTGGAGCTGAACGGGCCACGTGGGGGCCAGTTGCTTGGAGGAAACGGCAAGTGATGTAACTGGTAAGGTAGGAGGGGGCCAGATCATAAGGAAAGGGGAACGGCATGCCTAGGAGCTTGGACATTGTCCAGCAGGAAGTAGAAAGTCATGCACGGTTTGTGAGCAGAGGACACGGTGCTACAGGAGTGTCACGCGAGGGCGTGGCAGGCCGAGACGAATGGTGTGGGCAGGGAGATGAATGGGGGGGGGTTGCAGTAACCCAGGGCAGAGGTTATAGGGACAGAGAGGTCTTCCAGGAGGGACAGCATCTGCAGCCCTGGAAGCAATGAAGGAAGAGAGTCCACGGGACAGAGACAGTGGCTGCTTTGGTGCATCAAACGTGGATGAAAGTCTTTGCTGTTCCTCCCAGTGAGGGGGAGGGTCTCTGTGCCCTGTCCCTGAATCTGGGTAGAAGCTGTGATTGCTTTGACCAACGGCTATGGCAGAAGTGACTTTGTATCCATTTCTGGACCCAGACCTTCCTGTGTCCTGGAATAGTCTTCTCTCTCATGCTGGGAGGAAGCCCGAGTAGCACTGTGGGGAAACTCACAGGGAGAGAAACCGATTTGCCAGCCCTGAGAGTAAAGAAGCCATGTCGGTGGTGGACGCCCCAGCCCCAGCTGGTGCCGTGCAGAGCGGAATGGGCTGTCCCCACTGAACCCTTCCAAGCTGCAGATTCATAAGCACTTGGGGGATGTTTGTTACACAGCGATAAATAACTAGAACAGGCTGCCAGCAAGGGCAAGGAAGGGAGCCAGTATGGCTGGAAAGGCCAGGTGGGTGGGCTTGGCTAGGTCTGGGGATGTCCAGATTCTTGGGACCCGCAGGCCTGGAGAGGAGAAGAGAGAGACCAGGGCAGGTCCCTGAGGCAGGGTCCAGAGTCGAGATGAGTTCATGCTGTGGCCTCCAGCTCCTGCAGTGTGCCTCCTGACTTGTCCTTCTGGGTGTCTGACCTTGTTCTGGAGTGACATGTGCCTTGAGTCCCCAGCCACGATGACCCGGGGGCCCATGGCCGAGGATGGTCTCACTCTGGGCTCCCATTGTCCAAGGCCTCCAGCTTTACCCCCACGCTCTGCTCACTCACAGAGCTTGGCCCTCAGGCTGGCCTTTGTGTGCTGGAGAGGGGGCACAGGCAGGCGGGCATCCTCCTCAACCTTCCAGGCTCTGCCTGGAACCTTCCCTGGCTCCTCCTGCCCTTGTTTCTTGCTGCCCATGGGCTCTCCAGTGGTCCCTGGGGGGCTGTGCTGCCTCTGCCAGCCCGTGAGCCCCCTGAGGACAGGGCCCCAGGGTCCTTTAGCAAGTGGGGGAATGCAAAGCCCCCAAAGCTTGTGCCCCCAGAGCAACTCCACAGAAGTCAGTCCTACAGAACCCGGCTGTCTGGGCTGTCAGGGCGGGAACGGTGCCAGGAGGCCAGAGGGCCAGGTGGGTCCCTGGCTCGAAGTGTGACCCTGGGCAAGTAGCATCCTCTCCCCAGGCCCCTTCCCTCCCATGAAACGAGGGGGCGGGAGGAGCTGATCTCCGAGGTCCCTTCCAGCTCAAACACCTTATGTTCTCTGAAATCTGCGTGAATGTTGCCATGGAGACACCAGAGGAACGGTAGCAGCAATGAGTGTGACTTCCACCCGAGAGAGAAGAACTGAGTCACCCCAAAAAGTGGGTGACATCAGACTTGAGCTTTCCCCAATGCCCAGGTGTGCAGGGGCCACGTGAGTAACGAGTATCCTGCCCGCTGAGAGTACACTCCCCTGCACCCCACTCGCCTTTGTGACCCTGAGTAGTGACAGGTGGGTGTCCATCCTTGCCTGAAGGGGGACCCTTCATGTGGGGCCAAAGCAGAGAGCTGTCCCCTCACAGGTGTGACCACAGCGACTGAGAAGTGCTCTGTACAGAGGAAGATGAGCTCATGCAGAAGTCATGTCTGCCTCTTGCTGCTTGTCACAGCAGTGTCCTCAGCCCCAGGGGGCCAGGGGCCTGCTCACAGCAGCGCTGGCTTCAGTCCCTGAGCGGGCTGCCTTGGTCATGGGAGGAGGCAGAGCCGGGGCTCATGGCTCCAGGCTCTCCAGGCAGCCTGACATGCTTGTGGCTTCGTGGCAGGTACCGGCATCAACACAGAGCAATACAACAGACCCCTGTGGAACCGTGACAGTGACTAAGGCCCCCAGACCATCTTTGCCCCAGGCCTGGGTCAAGTGCTTGTCTTGCATTGTTTCCTTTTTGTTATTATAACAATAGCATGAGTTTTGTGCCATGTCAACACCACGAAAAATAAAGGTGAGAACAAACATCGCCCCTCTCCCTCACATCCCACTCTTCAGTGGTGGCTGCTGTCAGGTTTGGTAGCAGTGTCTGCATTAGTTGGCTATTGCAGCTGTGACAGACCACCACAAACACAGCAGTATGACAACGCTTGGGCCGCAGACCGGCACTGGTTCCTGGCCTGCTGGGACCCGGGCTGCACAGCTCACAGGAGGTGAGTGGTGGGCAAGAGCGAAGCTTCCTTTGCATTTACAGCCGCTCCCATTGCTCCATCTCCGCCTGAGCTCCGCCTCCTGTCATTAGATTCTGCGTTATGGTGAGTCGTATAATTATTTCATTATATATTACAGTGTAATAATAACAGAAATAAAGTGTACAGTAAACATGATGTGCTCGAATCATCCCCAAACGACCCCGTCTGCAGTCCGTGGAAAAACTGTCTTCCATGAAACTGGTCCCTGGTGCCAAAAAGGCTGGGCACCACTGGTATAAAACAACCCAAATTTATTATCACACAGTCAGGAGCCAGCGGTGCAGAATGAGCCTTATGGGGCTGAAGTCCAGGTGTCGGCAGGGCCGGTTCCTTCCGGAGCCGGCAAGGGAGAATCTGGTCCTCACCTCTTCTAGCTCCTGGGAGCTGCCAGCGGTCCTTGGCTCGTGGCCGTGTCACTACAGCCTCTGTCCTCAAATCTCCCGCTGCCTTCCTTTTATAGGGATAGTTCTGAATACATTCCAGGCCCACCTGAATAATCTGGGATAATCCCCCAACTCGGGATCCCTAATTTCATCCCATCTGCGTGTACTTGCCAGGTAGGTGAGCATGACCAGTTTTTTTTTGAGACAGAGTTGCCTGGGCTAGAGCACAGTGGCATCAGCCTAGCTCACAGGAACCTCAAACTCCTGGACTCAAGCAATCCTCCTGCCTCAGCCTCCCGAGTAGCTGGGACTACAGGCATGTACCACCATGCCCGGCTAATTTTTTCTATATATTTTTAGCTGTCCAAGTAATTTCTTTCTATTTTTAGTAGAGATGGGGTCTTGCTCTTACTCAGGCTGGTCTCAAACTCCTGAGCTCCGACAATCCACCCGCCTCTGCCTCCCAGAGCACTAGGATTACAGGCGTGAGCCACCGCGCCCAGCCTATGACCAGGTTTTGAGGATTAGGACCTGGATGTCTTTGGGTCTGTCACTCAGCCGACACATCATCACTCAGGTTTTGTTTTGTGATTTTATTGGAAGCAAGGGTTTTGTGACTGAGACAGACGTAAAATTCACTGCAGTAGGGATTTCTTTTTTTGTGCTTTGTCTAGTTTGTTTAGGTATCGAAATTATGTTAATAAATGCATTGGATATTTACACATAAAATACATTTGAGATGTGATCCTTTGTTTTTTGAGAGCATAACCAAAATCACAATCATCCAATCCTTCCACACTTGATAGAATTTGCCCACCAAAAATTTGCTCTGGGTTAAGCATATTTTCCGTGGCTTTTTGATATGTTTTCAATTGCTACTTTTGTTATTGATCTACCTTTTTTTTTTTTGAGACTGGATCTTGCTCTGTTGCCCAGGTTAAGAGTGTAGTCGTGGCCGGGTGCGGTGGCTCAAGCCTGTAATCCTAGCTCTCTGGGAGGCCAAGGCAGGCAGATCGTTTGAGCTCAGGAGTTTGAGACCAGCCTGAGCAAGAGCGAGACCCCATCTCTACTATAAACAGAAAGAAATTAATTGGCCAACTAATATATATAGAAAAAATTATCCGGGCATGGTGGCACATGCCTGTAGTCCCAGCTACTTGGGAGGCTGAGGCAGCAGGATTGCTTGAGCCCAGGAGTTTGAGGTTGCTGTGAGCTAGGCTGATGCCACGGCACTCACTCTATCCTGGG